>OZ018390.1:55258060-55367800 GCA_963969525.1 Ontholestes murinus | reverse complement strand
GTACAGAAAGTAGACGCTTTTTGCATCATTTTTCATTGTAAAAGTGGCTTTTTAAAGCACTAGTGCTTTTTTACGTTTTTATTGCACGGTAATGTCAAATTGTTTTTATTGCACAGAAATGTCAAATTTGACAGATGTATATATTATAGCAAACATTTTCGGCGAAAAACTTATTTTTTTTATTAATTGATACAAATAACTAATAAACTATAAATATAATATATAATACAAACGAAATGGCAGATTTAAGAACTATGAAGATTTCATTTAATGCAAGTCGAAGCGATTACAATAAAGCGAACATTTTTTCCATAAATAATAATGGCGGCCGACATTTGTGCAACTTGTTTACTGGTTGCTAAGTAACGCTTTCATTAGTGCACTGCGGGTAAAATATGTTTTCATTAATTGAATTATTGAAATGACATTAAAATATTACTCATAAGAATATATTCTTTGAAATCCTTTACGATCGAAGATAAAATTTTGTAAGGCACACATGTAAAAAGTTTCTTTATTGCACTCCTGGCTTTAAAAAAAACTCGCTCGTACCTCGCTCGTGTTTTTAAACGCCAGTTCGTGCAATAAAGCATCACTTTTTACACTTGTACCTTAAATAACTATTATTCTATTATATTCTAATTAACTATAATGAAGCAATGGACAAAAAATCATTGTGTATATTCTAATCGTAGTTCTGATTAAAATAACATAATTTTTGTACTTTAGATTTCTGAATTTTTTTGCCCAAGGAAGTAATTTTGATATCAGCGGTGTGCTTTTTGAAATTGGCTTTCTAATTTATATTTATCTCGAAGTACTTCACATAAATTTAGGAGAAATTATTTGTTTGGAAAATTAAGACTTTATGAAAAGAATTGTTGGTGTGATGATGAGAAATTAGAGGCTGTGATTTGTGAGGATTTACTAAATTTAAAATATTAGTAATAATAATAATAATAACCACGTAACTGAGCAGATAATAGCTTGCCAGAAAAGAGTGATATTAACAAATAACAAAATACCCCAAATCAGATTAGAACAAATTAAAATGGAGGTAGCGCAGCAACTGCGAGATGCAGATATAAATAATTTTAATAATAGGTGAAAAATGAGAATCAAATACAAGATATAAATAATTTAATAAGCGAAACAGAAATCATGCTGCAAAGCCAGCAAGAAGAAGAAATACAATACTACCACCATATACAGATGATAAAAAATAATACACATAGTAATACTCTAGAGACCAACACGAGGCAAAATAATTTCACCCACGCAAATGATGAAAACACAAGAACAATTACACAAAAATTAAAGGACCAAATAGAGACGGAGAAAATTAAATGGAACGAAACTATCCCTCTAGAAAGGAGTAAACTACCGAAACTAGTTTTTAAAGTTGACACATTAAAATTAATAGACATCATTTATTTATTTATTCAATAAACGGTACACCCTTTTTATAATAAACTAATACATAACAAAAATGACAGTGTGAAAACACAAATATAGCTGAAAATAAATATAATTTTTACAATTAAAAAACTGAAAATAAACTGAAGATAAAATCATAAAGAAATTAACTAAACAAATTCAAATTTTCATGAGCCGCACAACAAATACAAAAATATACATAAAGCTAAAATTGATTAAATATTACAATTAAGAAATTAAAGATAAGTTTATAATAATAGAAAGAACTCTGAAACAGATTAAAAGATTCGTAAGTCTATATTAGCCAAACGCATCATCCTACTAATTGATTCGTTTCTTCCATAATTACGACGGCTGAAGTCTTCTCTAAATACCAAATTACTGCGTGTTGCATTAGGAATAACGAAGTTAAGTCTTGCAAGCAATTCATCGCAATTAATGAAACCATTGATAATTTTAAAAATAAAACATAAATCAGATATAATTCTACGCTGTTTGAGTGGTTTTAAATTTAAAAAAGTCATCATATGACTACGACTATATGTCTCACCATATGAAACCACTCGAAAAGATAAACTTTTTAGAAATCTATTCTGAACACGTTCAATTTGCTCGATTGCATTAGAGTAAATAGGAGACCATACGGAAGATGCGTACTCTAATCGCGTTCTAACCAAAGTACAGAATAAAAGTTTCAAGGTATCAATTGAAAAGTCTCTACCAAATCTCAAAACAAAACCCAATATTTGTAGTGCTTTATGGCAAATATCATTTCTATGTTTGAAAAACGACAATTTTGAATCAAAAGTTACTCCAAGATCCCGAATTTGATCAACCGAAGATAATACATGGCCATTAATAGAGTAGTAGAGTGATTGGCTTCTGGAAAACTGAATATGAAAACATTTGCTAATATTCAAGTGTAAACGGTTTTAATTGCACCATTCATTAAGATTGTGTAGATCCTCCTGAATTAATAAGTTATCATTAGCACATGATATTGAACGAAATATTTTCAAATCATCAGCAAACAATAATATTTTGCAGTGATGAATATAAGCTGATAAATCATTAATAAACAGTAAAAACAGGATAGGACCACAGTGCGAACCCTGAGGTACACTAGATGAAACATTAATTGGACGTGAGACAAAATTATTTATTTTTACATATTTTACATATTGTTTTCCATTACTTAAATAACTAAAAAGCCATTTAGTGATAGCTTGACCAAAGCCAAGGTATGTTAACTTGTTAATAAGTGTGTAGTGACAAACACGATCAAAGGCTTTGGCAAAGTCAGCATACACTGCATCAACATAGTATCCAGATTCTAAAGATCGCAAAATATAAGACTGATAGCATAATAAATTCGTTTCAGTAGATTTGGCTTGGGAAAAACCATGCTGCTCTTTACAAATTAAATGTTTACTATACCAATTTAATTGCTTAGTAATTAGTAGATCAAATAATTTTGGTATTACCGAATGAATACAAATTCCTCGATAGTTTATTATATCCTCTCTCTTTCCGCTTTTAAATAATGGTATAATAAAGCTGTGTTTCGAATAGGTATGAGAAACACCAGAACTAAGTGAGAGATTAAAAATTATATGTAGCGGAATACATACAACGTTTCACAAAGTAACTGGGCAATCCATCAAAACCAGCTGAACAAGAATCTGATAAATTTGAGATAGCAATAAATATATCCGAAATACTAATTGTAAACGTATTTAAATCAACAGAATTGACAGAATTAATAGCATTACGATCAGACAGAGAGCCAGAACTATCCACGTAGACATCTGAAAAGTAGGCCGCAAAGAGATTTACGCAATCTTCGCCGTTATCACCAGTTCTACCATTGAACTGCATATTTATGGGATAGTCATCAGTTTTACGAGACACGTTAACAAAGTTCCAAAATGATTTCGAATTATACTTAATTTTATTTTCAATTTTATTAATATACTCTCTATATAAACGCTCACTAAGTAGTTTACATCTTGAACGTAAAGATTGAAAAATCTCATAATGAGTTAATAAACCGCTAGCTTTATAATTAAAATGGGCTAGTTTTTTAGCTTTGATAAGAGATTTTAATTCAGCATTGAACCGTTTTGGATAAGTATTCGATTTAATATATTTAACATGAACATATTTAGATACGACAAACGAGCAAACGTCATAAAATTTATCGACGAGGGCATTAACATTATCATCATTCAAATAATCACGCCATAAAATATTAGATAAATAATTATTAATAGCATTATAATTCCCAAATTTAAAGTCAAGTACTGGAACAGAAAGTTGAAGATTTTCAAAAGACTCCACATTAATAATACTAATCATGAACGATGAAATAATAGAAAACCAAATAAAAGAGGAAGATAGCTTGTAGGATATCCATACAATAGTGTTCATTGCAGTGTCAGAAATACTGACATGCAATAAACAAAAAGTAGAAACAAAATCCGATAGAAAAGTAAGGAAGAAAACCAATCCAAAATGACAAGCTAGACTAGATAAAAATATATCATAACTCCGTCAGTATATAGGTAGAATATGTATGCAAATGGAAATAAATCTAAGAAGGTAATCACACATGTTAGCCAAATAATGAAAAACGAAACATAAAACATAACAGAACTCTTAGACACTAAAGCAAAAATTAGCAGTATATTCAGCACGCCTGCGAAGATATAAAGAATCAAATGAAAGAAAGACTATCAATAGGGTTTTCAATGCAAATGAAAGGAAATTCTATAAACAAAGAGTAAACAAGAAATACACACAAACCCTCCAACAAAAGAGAAAATCACTGATATCTGGCGAAATATATGGTCAAACCCTATACAACATAAAGATGATTCAACATGGCTCCAAAAAGAGGAAATTAAACAAACCTGCGTTCAAGAAAATAGCGAATACAAAATTTCAAAAGAGGAACTTACACCGGCCATAAAGAAGACACACAACTGGTAATTTCCAGGTGCAGATGGTATTCACAATTTCTGGTATAAGAGACCTAATGCACTCCACTCATACATATTATAATCGAGCAATCTGAAAACTTCCCAAGCTTTTTTAACACAAGGCACAACATTCATCCAACCCAAAAATACAAACACAAATAGTTCAGAAAATTACAGACCTATTACCTGTCTACCAACGCTATACAAAATCATAACACCACAAGAGCAAAGAGGATGCAATGAAAATAGTAAGGGGTATAAAGAACAACTAATAATAGACTCTGTAATAATGAAGCAAGCGGAAAAGGAACAGCGGAATCTGACTACCTGCTACATTGATTACAACAAAGCTTTCGACTCTGTACCACACAGTTGGTTAATAAAATCCTTAGAAATATGCAAGATCCATCCTCAAATACGAGCATTTCTAGAAGTAATAATGAAAGTGTGGCGTACTAAAATATGTGTAAATACAGAGACAGAACTTATAGAATCAGACAACATATCAATCAAACGAGGTATGTTCCAAGGCGACTCCCTAAGTGCGTTATGGTTTTGTCTATGTCTAAACCCTATATCAAATGCATTGAATAACACCGACTATTTTTTTAACATAAAGAGCATGAAAACTACTCACCGTAAAATGAACCACATAATGTACATGGAGGACATTAAGCTATACACATCCACGAAGGTACAAATGAAACAACTACTGAACATTGTAGACGTGATTACAACCAATATCAGAATGGAATTTAGAATGGATAAGTGTAAACTACTGCACATGTAGAAAGGGAAATTGAAAAAGCAGATGAGAGGCTTAATAAGGAAATACTGAAGTACATGAAACAGAGTAAAAAGTACAAATATCTAGGGTTTGAGTAAAACACAAAAAGCTAACATGGTGACATCAAAAAAATACTAAAAGACGAATAAAAACGTAGGTAAAATGCACTATTAAAAACAAAATTGAATTCTGCTAATATTTTTAAGGCTAACGCGGTCCCAGTACTTACTTTGGCGTAATCAAATAATCAACAACCGAACTAGAAGGGCTAAATACAGTAAACAGAGTCCAATTGACAAAACATGTAAACCTACATCCAAACTCATGTAAAGAGGGAGTAACAATAAGTAAAAAGGAATGAGGAAGAGGCGCTTTCGATATTAAAGATCTACACAATAGCCAAATCGAAACACTATCCGAATATTTTTATAACAAAAACACAAAAATACACAAAGCAGTAATAAAGTCTGACAAAAAGTGCACAACATTAAATTTGACCCAGTATACACAAAATAGACAAGCACACAACCTACAGCAGCAGAAGAAAGAAACATGGTCCCAAAAAGCTTACACGGCAAACATTACAAGAATGTCAATAACTAACACATAAATGATTCCTTTAAAAAGGAGAACTGTTCCGCGAAACTGAAGGCTTTATCTTTGCCATTTAGGATCAAGTGATGTACCAAAAATTACAGAAAATTCATCTTGAAAGATGCCACTATCACAAACGACAAATGCCGGAGATGCCACCATGCTCAAGATATAATAGACCATATAACAGGGGATTGCAAGCTTCTCTCGGGAACAGAGTATATGGAGAGACACAACTCAACTACGAAAATAATACATCAAACTATAGCGCAAAAATACGGACTGATGACAACCATTATAAATACACTCCAGAAACCGTTAAAGAAAGTGAGAAATACAAATTATATTGGGATAGGACAATCTACACAGACAAGACAATTGAGTATAAAAGATCAGATATTACATTGGAGTATAAAAAAACAGAAGATTACATACTTATTAGATATATCGTTACCCAAAGACACAAATATAAGAACAAAATATGCCGAAAAGATAGGAAAATATCAACCGTTGTCTATTGAAGCTGAAAGGATCTGGAATCAGAAAAATGTGATCGTTGTACCATTCATAATATCTGCAACCGGAATCACGACACAAACGTTCAAGAAACACATTGCACAACTAACCCTCCATAAAAACATGCACATACAAATACACAAATGGTGATGTGGCCATCATAGTACGTTCCCTACATTTTACACGAAAACTATGAGGTTACGTAAAAAAGTTATTCATAATAATTTGTTCAGTTTTAAATTCTCTATAATTATTTTTTAATATAAATTTCATGTAGATTACTAGCAATTTTCAAAAGAGATCAAAATTTTAAGTCAAGAATTTTATGAAAAACATGTTTAAATAAAACTTGTTTAGTTTATTATTCCCCTTAACTTTTGTTTGAACCGTTTTTCCAAATTTTTCAAATAGAAAAATATCACCAAAAAATAAAAAAAAAAAACACCTCGAGTAAACATCCACTTCCGGTCCATGAATATTCAAGAAAAGCTTTTCAGTTCCAGTTTTTAATGATATAACCTTATGTTTAAAGTTTCATCTTAATATGATCTTTTGTTTTTGAGATACACAGACACAATTTTTTTTCCAGAAATCAATGCAATGGACTCAGGAAACCCCAAAACGGATATTTCCGCAAAAAAAAATATCACGAAAACAATACTCCCCCTATATACAACGTGTCCACGTAAGTATGAAACAAATGGGAAACTTTTTTATTATTAATTTCTCAAAAAATTTTATTCTTTATAAAAGTTGGTGCTTGATCTTAAACATACAAAAAAGACAAAACAAATGACATACGATTTTTTGTTCTTCTGTTAAAATGCAAGTACCCATCCTGCATAAACCAAAGAGAATTTGTTGTTTCCAATGGTAACGTGTCAAATTCATTGTACAATTAAATATTTAAAAATTCTAAATATCTTTCTGAATTTAAACTCTGCCGAAATATGTAGGGATTTTTTGTTGACCATCTGGCGTTTTGTGATGAAACTACACCATTTGTAGTAAATGTAGCTTCATCCGTAAACAGGATCTTCTTAGGAAATGTACTATCAA
The DNA here is from genome assembly GCA_963969525.1 of Ontholestes murinus. Taxonomy (NCBI): domain Eukaryota; kingdom Metazoa; phylum Arthropoda; class Insecta; order Coleoptera; family Staphylinidae; genus Ontholestes; species Ontholestes murinus. The sequence goes on along the minus strand of OZ018390.1, from coordinate 55,360,426 downwards.
TGTCTATTTCACCTTGTACCATGAAACAAAATTCAGAACAATTGTCGCAATCATGTTCTTGCAAAGTTTCAACATATCTTGGTTTAAATGCTTTAAACTTTTTTGCCGTTAGTACCTTATGTACTGTTGATTTTACCAATCCTAAACTTCTAGCGCCTTTTTTAACAGATATTTAAGGATTTTCAACCACGCTTTTCAAGATATCCAACGAATTCTCCACATTTATCACTGGTTTAGTACGTTCTTTTTTAAAATGCAATTGAAATTTTCGGAAACTTTTAAATTCCCTTAAACTTCTTGACACTTGTGAGTAACTGATTCTCTTTTGGGGGTGTCTGTTGTTAAAAATATCAGCAGCTTCTCTGCAGGTTTTATAGTTATTATATTAGCACCAACTCTGCTCTGTCTTGTAAAGTTAATCGCTCTGACATAATTTAGCAGACAACAACTCTTAATTAATTACTAATTAATTATATGTTAATGATAAATATTATTGACAGATACGTCAAAACTGAGAATACTTGATAAAATTCGCTTAAAAAGTGCAAAAGTTGTAAAAATTGTTCAATATATTGCTAATATAGCGTCGAATGTCATTTGTTTTGTCTTTTTGGTACGTTTAAGATCAAGCACCAACTTTTATAAAGAATAAAATTTTCTGAGAAATTAATAATAAAAAAGTTTCCCATTTGTTGCATACTTACGTGGACACGTTGTATACTACTTATATAGGGAGAGTAAAAGAGAGCAATTCTGAAGGCCTGTTACATAAAAAGAAAATTTCTTAAACAATAGTCAATAAATGACTCTAAGTGAACTTGGCGCAAGCCCGTTCACTTGGATTAACCCCATAATCTCATATTAGAGAAAAAGTCAGCATAATAATAATAATAATAAATCTTTATTGATATTGTACTATTACAAGAATAGATATAGAAGTTATGTCTATTTACAATGAATACAAAGACATACCCTAAGTTAAAAGGTACACTTAATTCAAATATAAACATACATATTCGGTCAACTATATATAAAAACGAAGACAATATAATTTTATAAAATAAATAAATAGATTTCGTCGGTAAAATTCTCAGAAAATTAAGTCGTTACTTAGTTAGATATTTGCTGATTTACTAATAACATTTCTCCATTTTTTAATGGGTATTAACAAGGATATCCTGTTATATAGTTTGGCCCCCATATAACTAGGTGAAGAATTCCGAGTGTTATAATTGTTTAAGTCGCATAGTTTTTTTTTTTACTGCTTTAATGCTGAATAAAAAATGGCATACAGGAATCACTTGCTTTTAAGTTAAATATAAGACACATCAGTCTTTTTGTCCTGAGGTATTGGCTAATATTACTTATAAGATAATGTTCTATGCAAAGTAGATGTATATAAGAGCGGAATGCACACTTAAAAACCCTGAAGATCCAGATGTCCTCTAAATCTGGATACAGCAAAATATCCTGGATTTACTTTGCCAGCAACGTAATCAATATGATAATCCCATCTCATTTTATTGCCAATTAACAAATCTAAGAATTTCGCCTTTTCTTGCGAGATAATCACCAAATTGTCAATTTTAAGTTCTAATTTTATATTAGTGATTGAATGTCGAAAATATAAACGTACCGTTTTTAATCTATTTAACATAAGCCTATATTCATGTGACATCATTTTTGGAAATTTAAAACTATGATTTTCATTTTGAGAATAAGATCATCTTCATTCCTTGCTAAAACCAAAACATATTTGTTATAAGCGTAAAGATAATAATAATAAAATAATAAAATGACACAATAGACTTCGTCTAAAATATCCCACAAAAGGGTCAACATGAAGCATATTTGCTTATAAATAATTAAAAAGAACGCCGAAAATGGCAAAAGTGTATCACTTGCCAAAGGAAGAACGTAGGTTTGAGTGGAAGAACATTGGTCTACAGTGAACTCCGCCCGTCACTCCTGTGTCCTAAACTATTTATTTATTTTTTAATTAATGTATGTATACCATATAAATTTTTATGTAATTTTGTAAACAGGAGAAGCACAGATAATAACGAATAAAGAGTGATATTTTCCGAATTAATGTGAAAGGATAGATTGTTGACAAATATTAAAAATAATAAAGGCCCCAATATGAAGCCTTGGGTAGTTCCTTCATTAGTATTGCAAACCGATGAGTTAGATCCATTAACATTAAGATAAAATCTCTATCTTTTAGGTAGAATTAACTAAGTTAAGAAAGATCGGCGAAAACCAGCACAATATAATTTGTTCAAAATAAAGTTAAAATTTTGGCTGAAGAAAGCACCTCGAAAAAGTAGCTCTATAACATGAATTTTAAATACTTTCAATGAACACACAATCAATAAAAGCAGTTGAAATTCAATGAGAAATGTTAAAATTTATGTTTATTATTAATTAATAATGATTATGAAATCAGTTAAAAATGATTTTAAACAATAAGTTTAAAGAAAATTTAAAAAAATCCATAATAAAATTGAAATCAATCAAAAATTCAAAATCACTAAAAAGTCAATTAAATTATTACAAACTGATGAAATTATAAACAAAGACAGTAAAAATTCAATAAAAACTGTAGAAAATGCATACATAATGGTTTACAGTAAATAGAAAAATTATTATTAAAAAAATTCTGTATCTATTTCCGAAAAATGTGTTTAAAATCAATGATGAAAAAATAACTGATAAACAATAACCAAAAGGTGTTGGTATTAAATAAGAGGTGTTCGAAATAATATTTACTAGTAATAAAACTTTTAATATTTATTATTAAATCAGCTAAGAATTACTTAAAATAATTAGTTCAAAGGAAATGAAAAAAAAATAACTGAAAGTGAAAAACTAAAAATAAATTTAAAGTTAAAAATTAATTCAGAAACCAGTTGAAGTAAAACAAGTAAAAACACAATTGAAAAATTACTAAATAGTCAATAAGGAATTAATAAGAATATATTTATTTTAAATGTTTAAACAGTTTTTTTAATCATCATTGATGAAAACATCAATTTAAAAAAGAGTAGAAATAGATACATTGTTTACAGCCAGTAGAAAAAAACACCAAAAATTGCTTATATTTTTTTAAAGGAACAATGAAAACTTAAACTAAAAATTAATAAATAAAAGCAGTTCAAATTAATGTTTTTAGTAATTATAAAATCTGTTAAATTGAAATAATTATTTTAATATTAAAAAATCTCCATAATAAAATTATTAAAAGTGAAAAATTATAAATCAATTTAAACAGTTCAAAATTAACTTATTAAAAATTTTATCATTAATAGTGGAAAATACTTAAAAACCTGCCCTTTGCCCTCATTATCTTAATATATGAATTGTTTTAAAAACCACTTCTGCAAAGTAAAATTCATTTGAAATTTAACAAGGTGTCCCTCAAGGCTCTCCTCTTTCACCCATCTTGTACAATCTATACTGTTCGCACATTTTCAACACTGATTATGATTTCTTTAATTCAAAGGTATACCCACTCCTATTCGCCGACGATACTGCCTTAACTTGTCTGTTAATTAGAAAATCACGAAAATCACATCCGCCTACTCTACAATCAGCACACTCCTCTGCTCGTTACAGTTCTTGGAATTGTAGATAATGAATGAACTTGTCTTTATTTTATCCGAACATTCAAAAATGTAATTCCAAAGTCAAGAAATGAAACGTTGGCTCATTTCAAATAATTTAGCAATTGAAATAAAACAACACAGTTAGGAGGGGGGTTCCACATTTATTGTTGAACACTGCAACGTGTTTCGCCATGCAGTGGCTTCATCATTCAGGCAGATAAAAACTGATTAATCTGCCTGATGAAGCCACTGTGTGTGAAACCTTCTCAACTGTGTTATTTTATTTCAATGTGATATGGATTCATTTATTCAATTCAGCAATTAATTGTTTATTTTGATCGGCCAATAATCACAATTGTAAATACCTTGGTATAATATTTGACTCCAAATTAACATTTAAACCATATGCCCTTTCCATTAAATCGAAACTAAAAGCAAGGGCGCTGCATTTCCGTTATCTAACTTATGAAAACAAGGAATTTCAAAACAAACGACCGTCAATGTATACAAAGAGATTTGCCGCCCCTTGCTAGATTATAGTGCTCTTCTCTTCTCCCAATGTCTCCTCTCAACTCTTAAAAATATGTTTTATATAACAGTAAAAAATATCAAATGAAAATAATTGGATACTAATTTAAACAATTTTAAATGAACAGAAACCGATAATTTAATCAGTTTGGAATCAATAAACTTAAAGAGTTAAAATATCAATTAATAGAACAGTATAAAATGAATAGGAAAAATAGTTATATGTAACCCAATTTAAAAAAAATCAAAGTTAATAAATACACGGTGTCCCGTTAATGCGGAAAAATGGCTGGACCATAGATTCCTGGGGTCAAAATATGATGATTTAACACAACTTATCTATATCCAAAAATTTACGGTTAAGCCGGAATTTGTCTTCAAAGTTTCAAAATTTTTTATTTCTTTTGTTTATAACAATTGAACGCCTTATTCGATTTGAATGAAATTAATTATTAATAACTACCATAGTATAATACATCATTTAAGTTATTATGGACATAAGCGATTAACAGGAAATATAGAAAACAGTAGTACCACCACATAAAAACTAAAATATTTTTTATTAGTGCATCCAATAAAAACTAAAAAAATACTGTTTAAAAGAGAATTTTATTTTTAAACTTTTTTGTCTCTTAATAAAATTTGATATATTGTACGGTTTTCGCACAAAAAAATAAAATATAATTTTTTTATTTAGTAAAAACAAAATCTAGTTTTCAATCAAGTCAAAAATATATATTTTTCGTGGGCGTCTTTGTTTAAAAAATGTAAATTATGTAAATTATAATTACTGAGTGTCTTTAAATCATTTATTGTTAACTTTATTATAGTTCATAAATATTCACATTTGCAGCAAACAGATTTCTTGCTTGTATTAGGATTTTGCGAAGAAAATTGTTTAAAAAGTGTTAGATGTTGTTTTGATTTATTGTATCAAATAATATTATTTAATTTTTATTCAATTGAATAAGTTGATTTACTTATTAATGAGTGCAAATCTGCATACTATATTCATATTTTATTTTTTTGTGCAAAAACCGTAAAAGATATGAAATATTATTAAGATACAAGAAAGTTTTAAAATTAATTGGTCATTCAGGAAATATTTTTTTAGCTTTTATTAGATGCACCAATAAAAAAAATATTTTAGTTTTTAAGTGGTGGTACTACTGTTTTTTTATACTTCCTGTCAATCACTAATGACCATAATAACTGAAATGATGTATTATATTATGGTAGTTATAAATAATAAATTTAATTCAAATCGAATAAAGCGTTCAATTGTTATAAACAAAATAAATAAAATTTTTTGAAACTTTGAAGACAAATTCCGGCTTAACCATACATTTTTGGATATAGATAAGTTGTGTTAAATCATCATATTTTGACCCCAGGAATATATGTTCCAGCCATTTAACCACATTAACGGGACACCCTGTATATAGGTTAAACTTTTTAAATCAACAGAACCTGATAAAGAAGTAGATGAAAATCATTAAACTGAAACATTAAATAAAGAAAACACTTAACTTTTTTATACCACTTATATTTGTGTGGTATAAAAAAGTTAAGTGTTTTCTTTATTTAATAATCGAAAATGTACCACGAAGTAAACGCCTCCAAAATTCAAGAATAAACTGAAACAGTTAAAATTCAGTAAACTAATAGAATTCTTAATAAAATCTACTAAAATGTAAAAAACATATAAAAAATTTGTAGAAAATTTATTAATATACATTCGCCTCAAATCTTAGAATTTGCAAGTTTTGTTGGATATTATAAAAACCTGGCGATCATTTAAAACATTAAAATTATGTTTTTTTTTTAAATATAATCAATTATTTGCAGGGACATCACTTGTCCACAATCTTTGCATTAATCAGAAACAGTAATATATGCATTTAATTATTATACTTTTCTCTTTTTTGTTGGAAGCTACTTTAGCCATTTTAAAATTATTTAGGTAAGTCGATAAATATAAATAAAGGGTCCGCCAATAGGGACGCGCGAAGTTTGCCGGAAGGGTGCGGCCATGTTGTTCGAGGTAGAGCTGTCAAAGTTGCTGTCATTTGTTCAGTATATAACCTCAAATCACCATGGCAAGTTTGAGTGTCGAGCAGCACGTGCAAATTATTAAATTGTTTTACGAAAATGGGTCATCAGTTCGAGCAACGTTCCGCGCACTTCGCCCATTTTACGGTCGCGATGATCGGCCTGTAGAGTCGACTATCCGTCGATTGGTGGGCAAATTCGAGTCGACTGGTTCAGTAAACAACCAGCCAACACTGACACGTCGACGAAACGCCCGATCGAACGAAAATATCGCTGCTGTCCGTGAGAGTGTGCGCGAGAACCCGAGGCAGTCCATTTTTTGTCGTGCACAGGAACTTGGCCTTTCGGAGACATCAACTCGCAGAATTTTGCATCTGGATTTGGGTCTGCACCCGTACAAAATCCAATTGACCCAGGAGCTCAAGATAAACGACCACAGACAGCGTCGGGCGTTCGCTGACTGGGCTCTGGAGCAGTTGGAAGCAGACCCCCATTTTGGCCGAAAAATCATCTTCAGCGACGAGGCTCATTTCTGGATGAACGGGTATGTGAACAAGCAAAATTGGCGCATTTGGAGTGAGAATAACCCACACGAGGTCCACCAAGTGGCAATGCATCCCCAGAAAGTCACTGTTTGGTGTGGATTTTGGGCCGGCGGCATCATCGGTCCGTACATTTTCGAGAACGAAGCTGGGGCGGCCATAACCGTCAATTGGGAGCGCTTCAGGTCGATGATAACCAACTTCTTTTGGCCTAAACTGGATGATATGGACACAGACGACATGTGGTTCCAGCAGGACGGCGCCACGTGCCACACAGCCCATGCCACAATGGACATTTTGCACGAGCGATTTCCGGACATGGTCATCTCGCGCGGAGGCGATATCAACTGGCCACCGAGATCGTGCGATTTAACGCCTTTAGACTTTTTTCTCTGGGGCTATCTCAAGTCGCTGGTCTACGCCAACAAGCCTCTAAACACCGATGACCTCAAAGTCAACATACGCAACGCCATCGCTCAAATTGTGGCCGATATGTGCTCTTATTGGCGGACCCTATATATACTTAATTATTTTTCTTATTGCCTTTTAAAATTCAGAAAACTTGACTAAGAATTTTATTGCTGTAAAAGTACAGACTGTATTATTTTTTCTTGACGATGAAAAATGTTAACATATAAGCAATTTTATTATCTTACTAGTTAGATCATAAATATCACACCTAGTATTTGCTTAGGGCTATGAATAATATTAAGCAAATAATCATATGAAACAAAAACTAGTCTGTTAATTAGAAAAATTACGAACATTTTTCGTAAAATCTACAATAAATAAGTCTTAATAATACTACATATTTTTATTATAAACTAGTTTGACAATTGATTATTACAAGATCGTTTTTATATCTTTTTATACAATTAATTCTCATATTTGATTCCCAGTTGGAGTAAAGAATTCATTAAAGCTTACAGATAAAATATCACATTTTAAATTACTATTGGAATTGGATACTCGTTTTCTGTTAATAACGTTCTAGATTGCTCCTGTGGGATTTGATGAAAAACGCATATCCCTATCGTTAGCCTTTTGCTGCTTTTATTGCACAATTGTAAGACGCTCGTAACTGCCTTTTAAGATTAATTAGGTCAGGAGTTGCATTTCTAATTCACAGTCCTTAAATTAAATAAAGTGTTTACATAATCTGCTTAATCTCATAATATTAAACACTGTTTTTTAATTTACACCAGTGGTAATATTCTTCTTTGTATTTTTTTTAAGAGAATTCTACATGAACCTTAGTTTTTATAAATCTATTATACATTAAATTCACCTCGAAAAATAAAATGTTTGTGGTTTATTAAACCAATAAATCGTAATCAATTAATTCACTTTCTCAATGATAACTGATATTAAATATTTTATTATCATCATGATGAGAAAAGTGAATCAGGGTTGGCCTCACTTACAACAGTTGCAAATTAAAAAGTAATAAAAAAATATCTTGGCATAATCATTATATTTGCTTTAATTAATTGACGTTAAAATTATTATATTTCTAAATTGTAGTCAACTTTGCAAAAATGATAATTGATACATTATATCTTATTTTAATACGAATTTTGTAATAACATGTTATACAAAAAGTTTCCTATTGTTGTAAAAAAAAAAAAAAAAAAAAAAAAAAAAACCTTTATTGGCATCAAAACTTATATACAACATGGTAAATATTTTTTACAAATAAAAACCATTAATTTCCTAAATACGGAATGGTTATATTATTAATAATATTTAATATTAAGGAAATATGGAAAGTGCAATAGTCGTAAATATTAAAATATCTTAACAATAAGCTGACCTTAATATGTTCCATACCTTATTTGAATTATATAATTCATTGAAGTATAATCCAGTGCACTCTTCAATACCGTGTAATGCCAGCATAACGAAATTATTAAAATTGCCTTGTGGCTTTATATTAATATTTGAAGAGTTACCTTTTGATTGTTCGCTAAAAGCAATTTCAATTTGATATGGTACCGTTGTAACGGGCCCACAAATAATAAGGATTCTCTCTCAAAGGAATCCGTAATTTAGTTCTTGCGCGAAATTACTACTCTTGAAATAATATTACTTTTATTCACGGCAACATATAAATCAGCTAAAATGACAGGCGGAAGGGGCGTTATATTGCGTCTCCTCGGATGGAAATATATACACTTTAAATCTCTATTTTCAATAAGCTCCATTGTATTACATTTATTTGCGGAGCATATGGGGTGTATGTGGGCACGGATATGTGCGGAATAATGTGCGTTTTGAAATATTATCAACGGCGCTATACTAGATACGCCAGAATATTGCGGCATCGATAATGGCACAGATTTATCCTTATCCGTACATAAACTTCTTGCCATTATATGTATTATTTATTCCAAAAAATGTTTTATAATAATAATAATTATATTTAACTGTAAGTTTCATTCCTTTTATTAATATAATCATGTATTTTCTCAAATAATATCAATGATACAATAATAATTTTGTTAATAATAATAACCGCTTCAATAAATGTGAAAATGGCGCAACTCACGTTTGGCAGTGGCTTCAAAATTATAACATTAGCTCACAAGTTTTTTTATATTTGGATCCATATATTAATAAAGCTTGTTAAAAACCAAATTCTCTAATTGTCCAAAAGACATTATTAATTCTTATTAAGGAAGTTTATATCGGACAAACGAACAGACGCATGAATGTACGGCGTGACGAACACATCAGAGAAAGAGCTCTACCTTTCTCATTTCTAGTCGAACACTCCAAATCCATAGGACACAAGATAAAGTTCGACAATATGACTCCCATCGTAGGAGTAGACCATTTTATCAAGAGGATTATCCGTAGGGCAATCGAAAGAGAAAAACATACAGAGAATCTCAATAAACGCGACGACGCCCAACGATTATGCTTGTTCCATAAAGTGGATTTCTAAATAGGGGTAGAAATCCACTTTATGGAAGAAGCATATTTCATTACCCGCGCCACCCATTTTACCCGCAGATAACACGATCGAAATTCCTGTTAATCCGTCCAGACCAATTACAAGAAGACAAGATAGATCAGTTTTCTTTAGTAAAGCGAATGCAGCTGAGCTTTTAAATTTCTTTCATCAGTTTGAAATCTCGTCAGCAACCTTAAGATTTGAAATTCTCCAGTTTTCTCAACACATCTTTAAATTTCTTGCATAAACGTTTACACTATTATACGTCTTCAACGAGACCACAAATTCGGTTACGTATCGTACCTTTTAATTTTTGATCAACAAACTAGGATTTCTTGAGGTAAGCAAAGAACATAATCAAACTTAAATATTTGATATAAATTTTGTATGCTTTTCTTTCAAGCATTAGTAAATTTCAGTCATTCAGTTATACAATACAATTCGTTGATGGTAAAATTCTGAACAGAGTGTAAGCAACTGCACAAACGTGAAAAACTTCTACAGATCATTCTTGACTCTTTTAACGAGTGAGCTAATAAGTGTCACATGGCGAAGAATGCTAACAATAATGTTTCTATGTACTTCAGCAGTAACTAATTCCTATCGAGAATCAAAATATCAAATTCGGGAGTTGTAGTAGTATATGACCAGCACTAAATTGTTCAGATGTGTGTTTAATGAGAGAAATTATTCTTACTTGAGGTTGTGGCATTTAATTAATCAAAAATATAATGTAGCTTTGAAGATAAATATCATAATTTTTTTTATAAAATTACTTATATAGCTCTAATATATTGTAAACCACCTTAGATAGGCAGACATCAATGACACAAAAGGTGTAGAAAGTTTGTAAGAAATTACATAAATTTGGTATCCTCACACTCTTCACCTTTTTAGATTATAATTTTACATAATAAAGATCACATAGGTCAATAAAGATGATAGTATGTGGAAGGCGACTACATGGTCGCGATACTTAGACCATTCGTTGATCCTTTGTGCCACCTTCTGAGCCCTAATTCTTAACCAAGCTAATTTTTTTGTAAAGTCAAGTAGCTGGTTGCATGGAACGTTGAGCAGCTTTGACAAATCCGACCATTTCTCTCCGAATACAAACCACCTGAGATGTTTGAGTGGCAATTCCGACATAGGGAATCTTTTTCCACCCCTAATTCAGGTGCTTGTTTAGTTGGCAGTGCCCAGTAAGGCTACCGATGAGCAGCTACAAACTGTTTCTTTGTAGTTAAATGTGTTTACTGCTCAGCTTCGGTGTTGGCAAGGGTATGATTTTTTTGGCGACCCCAAACTTGTTGGTTTGTAGCCATTCCTTTTTGTATTTCTGAAGAAAGAGTCCACACTGGAGTATATCATGGATATAGTCCTAAAAAAGGGGAATGAAGAAGACTCTAGATTCCTTGGGATTCACAAGCGACCTGGGTGGATCGGGATCACCTGCCGCAACGAAGCTACAGTAACGTGGCTGAAGTCGCATCAGGATGAGATCGTCCCCTGGGAAGGTGCAGCCCTAAAAGTCGTTGGAGCGGAGGAAATGCCGCACAACGATATCCTAGTGGGATATTTTCCGGGCAGTCAGGAGTACAGGGACGAACGTATCCTGCAACTGATTGCAGTCCAGAATGGATGCGATGCCTCTAACTGGAGGGTCTTAAGAAGGGTGACCGCTGGACCCACTCAAGAGGTTACCTTCTCCGTGGATGCTCTGTTCATGGAGAAGTTAAAAAAACGCAACTACCTCGTTGAGTATCGCTACGGCGAAGTACAGCTTCGCACCAAGGCGAAGCAGGACAAGCCTGATGAAGGGGCAGGAGCCTCAAGCTCCAAAGAGTCCCTGGATCAGGGTAAAAATCCGCCGTTGCAATCCGCAACTGGTTCCGGAGAGACCAACAAGCCTCCAGGGATCAGAAAGGCTCCAAGCCTGACCAAGAGTCCACCCAAGAAGCAGGCTGATGTGCGTCCAAAGGGCAGGATTATGCCCCAGGATAAACTGAAGGATGCCAGAGGTGGGGGTCATCCCAAGGCCCAAAAATGAAGGGTAAGTGGCAGTGCCTCCAAATCAACCTGCAGCACTCTAAGGCAGCATCAAGTGCCTTAAGCAGCATGCTGGCTAGGGGGGACGTCCAAATAGGGCTAATTCAAGAGCCCTGGGTTCACGGAGGGGCGATTAAAGGACTTCAGAACCCATCGTACTATCTGGTATGTAATACTACGTGCGGCAGGCCACGGGCCGCCCTGATTTTCAGGAAAGATACTAATTATGCTCCCATTCCACAGTTCGTCGCCCAGGACCTAGTGGCAGTGGTCGTGGACGTACCAACGGGAGATGGCAAGAGGCAAATTGTATTTGCCTCAGCCTACTTTCCAGGGGACGAAGACAACCCACCACCAGAGGCAGTAAAGAACCTCACGGACTGGTGCCGCAGGAATGGGAAACATCTTATCATGGGCTGCGACGCTAATGCGCACCACACAGTATGGGGCTGCTCAGATACCAACAACAGGGGTAAGTACCTTCTTGATTATGTATGCGCTAGCAATCTAGACATCTTAAACAGGGGGAATAAACCCACGTTTATAAACGCAATAAGGCAAGAGGTACTTGACTTGACCTTAGCCACAGCGTACGGCGCGCAATTGATAAAGCATTGGCGTGTACTCTCTGAGCCCTCCATGTCGGACCATCAAACGATCGCGTTCGATATGGAAGCTGGGAGTACGGAAATAGCAGAGTGCAGAGTGCCACGAAAAACGGACTGGACATTATATAACGAATGTCTATTGTCCGAACTTCAAGGCCTCCAATACAACATCGCTACCATAGAGGAATTAGAACAAGCCTCACTACACCTAAGCGATACCATTGTAGCAGCCTATGAGAAAAGCTGCCCGGTAAAGAAATTAAACTTCTCGAGAAACTTTCCTTGGAACAAGGAATTGGATCGACTCAGGACTTCCGCCCGGAAATCCTTCAACAGAGCCAAGAAAACAGGCAACTGGTCAGCCTATAGACAGGCTCTGACTGAATTCAATAAGCAACTGAGGGAGTCTAAACGAAAGGCCTGGAAGGCCTACTGCGAGGGGATCGACAATCTGACCCCAGCAAATAGACTCCGGAAGGTCCTATCAAAGGACCATACCAATGCGGTCGGCATCTTAAAACGAACTGACGGCAGTCACATCAAAGATCAACAGGAAAGTTTAGAGCTACTCCTAGGTACTCACTTTCCGGGATCAAAAGTAGTGACTAAAAACACAATTGCGGCTAGTACCGGCTCAGTGGCTCACTGTTCCAACCGCGACAGCCGCTGCTTAGCGGGGAAAATATTCACGCTCAGCAAAATGACTTGGGCCATAAACAGCACCAAGCCATATAAATCCCCAGGAATGGACGGTATCTTCCCCGCGCTACTACAACGCGGCTTGGATACAATTGCTCCAGGACTCAGGGAGATATTTAAAGCAAGTTATGCACTAGGGTATATACCCCGGTTGAGGAGGGAGGCAAAAGTGGTATTTATACCTAAAGTGGGCAATAGGCCTCTAGATGAACCTAAATCATATCGACCCATCAGCCTAACCTCTTTTCTCCTAAAGGCTATGGAGAAAATAATCGACGAGCACATAAAGGGTGACTCACTTATAAGAACACCCTTAAATGCCAAGCAATTCGCATTTCAAGCTGGCAAATCCACCGTCGATGCTCTACATCACCTCGGCAAAGAGGCAGAACGAGCAATCCTATACAAGGAAATAGCAATCGGAATATTTGTAGACATAGAGGGGGCCTTTGACAACACCTCATTTTCTGCAATAAAACGAGCGGCTATAAATAAAGGACTATATCCTTCCACGATAAGATGGGTGGAGGCAATGCTTCAAAGCCGATTAGTAACGGCTTCTCTAGCAGGATCCACAGTATCTATGAGTGTAACAAAGGGGTGTCCTCAGGGGGGAGTTTTGTCCCCCACACTATGGTCAATAGTGGTGGATGGACTTCTGGATGAACTGCATGGAAAGGGCTTTATAACCCAAGGCTATGCAGATGACATCGCCCTAATAATCAGGGGCAAGCATGAAGGCATTCTTATAATCCTAATGCAAAAAGCACTGAATAGCATCAATAACTGGTGTGTTAGGGAAGGACTAAGTATCAACCCGAATAAAACGATCATAGTTCCATTCACGCGCAGAAGGAAGCTGCACATAAAGGCTCCCTCGCTGAATGGAATAGAGATAAATCTCTCCAACGAAGTAAAGTACCTGGGTATAATTCTGGATACCAAACTGACTTGGAATCAGCATGTCGACAAAATCATGGCGAAGGCAACGATGTCGCTTTGGGCCTGTCGGCGGCTTATGGGAAAAACCTGCATATTAAAGCCCAAACTCACGTATTGGCTTTATAGAACGGCAGTGATACCCATTGTCACCTATGCTGCCCTCGTGTGGTGGCCGAAGACCCAAAAACTAGACACGCAAAAGAAGCCGAGTAGGCTTCAACGTTTAGCATGTCTAAGCATCACAGATGCCATGCAAACGACCCCAACCGCGGGAATGGAGGCAATCATTGGTCTCACACCGCTCCATCTAGTGGTACAAAAAGAGGGACTTGTGGCAGCCCTCCGACTACACCAGAGGAAGAAAACACTGCCGGGGGACTGGACAGGACACTTAGAAATACTGCAGCAAATCGACCCGGCCCTTCTGTCCAAACCGACGGACATTATGTCCAGGAAGCTCGAATTCGAATTACCGTTTAAGATGTCGATCGAAGACCCCAAAACGGCTTTGATGAGAGTCAAGGAGTTTGGACGAGGGATATCAGCCTGGTACACGGATGGTGCCAAGAATACCAGAGGTACTGGAATAGGCATTTATGGGCCTAACCAAAACCACAGGAGCTTCATGGCTCTGGGCACGACGCCCACGATTTTGCAAGCAGAAACGATTGCAATTGATATGTGCGCCAGAGAATGCTTGGATAGGCACCTAAATGGCGCGCATATATACATCTGCTCAGACAGCCAAGCCGCATAAAAGGCCGTTCGAGCCTATAGTCACGGCTCACGGACTGTCTGGGAATGTCGAAGATCCCTCTCGCAACTGGCGAAGAACAACTTGTTGACCCTCATGTGGGCCCCAGGGCACGGGGATATTAAAGGCAACGAAGTGGCCGATGAACTCGCAAAAAGAGGTGCAAATGCCACTCCTATAGGACCAGAGCCGTTTTGTGGACTCCCCATGGCGCATAGAAGAGAGGTGGTGCAAAAATGGGAAGAGGACAAAAGACGTAAGTATTGGAACAATGTACCAGGTCTACGTCAATCAAAACGACTCCTGAAACTCGATCACAGCCACAAGATGCTTGAACTCACAAGAAACGAGCTAAGAACTTTCACCGGACTCATGACAGGGCATTGTGCCCTCCGATTCCATTTGCGGAAAATGGGAAAAGAGGAAAGTGGAAACTGCAGATTGTGTGATTCGGCAGATGAAACTACCGAGCACATACTATGCACTTGTGTCGCGATTGCTCACAAGCGTCTTTCACACTTCGGCAGGGACCGATTATCCCCCGAAGAAGTGAGCATTATCACCCCCAAGATAGTTACCAGGTTCATGGTTGACGTGGGACTGCTTGGGAAGTGATTGGTTAAGGATAGAACAATAGATCTGTTAGGTCGCAGTTCACGAGAGGCTAACACACCTCACTAAGACCCTACTTAACCTATAACCTATATAACCTATATTCCTGAAGAAATTTTCTTGTCAATATTTGAAAGATATTAAGTCATGCCAATGACAGAGACTTGGCGCCTACTCTCTTCAGGGCAGCCCTTAATCCAGGTTATTTGAAATTTGTTGGTCGCGGCAAGTTTTTCTAGACTTACTTGCACTCCAGTGTATTATACTACTGGCCACTCATAGTCTTGATTTGCTTTTAGTGAGAAACAAATTGGATTTGACCGACACTTCCATGCCCCCGCGCCGTTACGATTCTTAGCACCATCTATATAAATAGTGATTACTGATTTATCGCAATCTAATGTTTTTTCGTACTGCCGCAGTGAAACACTGTCGAGAGATTCTTTGAGCTTAGCTATGATTGATCCCGCCATTCTCATGTCTCATACCATTTGCTGTCGGGCTCCATATGCCATTTGCCTTTAGCCTTACGGCTTATTGCCACCACCTTAACATGTATGTGAAAATGCGTCATAGGTAGTCACGCCAATCATTGTAGGTGTTTAGTAGTTGTTTCCCGGTTACCGATTGGTTTATTCTTGGCTACCAGGTTAATGCTCCATATGCCAGAGCTGGTGTGACGATTGCAGTGGAAAGCCACCAGGCTACCATTGGTTTGTAACCCCAGGTTAGTCCTTGCGCACCTCTGCACTTCCTGAAGATTACACAAGCTTTTTAAAGCTTGTATCCATGTAGTTCTCTCAGTTGAGCTTGAAGTTCAGTGTTATATCGAGGTATTTCACCTCATTTGCCAAGCATAACTGGTTGTGAAAGAGTTTGGTAAGTTTGTCTATGTTGATCTTCCCTTTTCTTGTGAACAGTATTAATTCTGTCTTCGTGGGGTTAACCGGCTAGATAGAACATTCTCGTACTTTGCCATAACCACGCATGGTATCCTGCATTGTAAGGTATTCCACAGAAGTGAAGATAACATCCTGCCCTGTGGATTTGTGGCAGTTACTGTCAAGCTTTTTTCCCTATCCAGGCTGTTACAGTTTTATTTCTCAGCATGGCCCTAATTCATCCATTGATGATTGTGAGGACCACATGCTTTTTTAGACCCTATTAGATTTTGCATAGGAAACTTTATCAAAGGCACCTTCAATGTCCCAGGACTTTTCATTAACCAGCGCTCCTTCAATCTTGCATACCGCATGTTAAAGAGCCGACTCTGTCGATTTCCCTGACCAGTAGGCGTATTGTCTCTGGTGTAATTTGCTGTTTAAGCAACAGTGCTCCCTTATATGATTTTTGCACAACCTCTCTAAAGTCTTTAGAAAAAAAAGACATGAGGCTGATTGATCTAAGTGATTTAACTGTGGCGTAATCAGATTTTCCTGATTTGGGAATGAAAATCACTTTTGTTTCCCTCCATGGTTTCGGTACATATTGCATTGTAAACATGCCCGAAGCAGTTCGCATAGTATCGACAGTATCTACAACTGTAACGAGCCCCACTGTAGTAGGGCAGGATACACACCATCTGGTCCTGACAATTTGAGATTTGGAAGAATGATTTTATTGCCCATTCTATTTTGCTTTCGGTGACGATGCCCACACTCGTGGTTCAGTCCTCCGCTCCGAGGAAGTGTTCTGGATCATTTTGATTGTTCGCGACAGACCCGCTTTCAAAATCAGAAAAGTGTGACTGTAAGTGTAAGTGCTTTTATTCTTTCTTAAAATGACTGGCTGTGTACTGCGGCATCCAAATAGTATTTTCTTAGTGATGACTGTTTTCTATGCGGAATTTTTGCCTTTACAAAAGTTTTGTGATTAGGCCCTTTAATTCCTATGAGGATTATTTTATTGCCCCTCTATATTCTCTTGTATGTGGCCCAGTCTTCCTCAAGTTGAGATTTTTTTGTCTTTGTTAAAGGTTTTCGAGTACTTGACCTTTTCCGCTCTAGCTCGGGGTACCACCGGGTAAATGTACCAACCTTCCTAGTGCAGCAGGCCTCATGGTTCGAGTCTATAGGATTCGTTCCATGGTCATAACTCATATACTGAAGAAGATCAAGGTCCATCTGTGATCCAAGAATACTCGTCCTGGTGAACGCGCCAGTTCTCTATCTGCTTTGCTGTGTTTACATTTTTGAGGGTGATGTTTATAACCTTTTGCCTAGTGTGGGGACGAACGTAGGTTCGCGACCCCTATTCACTATCTCTAGGGTTGTAGTTAAGAGATACTCCAGAAAATATTTTCCTCTGTGGTTAGCGAGGCTGCTGCCCCACACTATGTGGTAGACATTGGCGTCGCATCTTATTATCAGGTCTAGCTTACCGTCCTCATAGTAGTTAATGAGTGCTGCTACTCTTTTGTGGGAGAAGGAGCCTCGCTGGTATACGGAAGGTAGGCAGATGCCAGGATTAGAGTCCTGCCCTCAGCACCCTCCACACTGATCAATTGGGGCACATTCTTAGGTGTACATTTCCTTGGCTTTGTTGAAGAGAAGTAATTTTCCATTCCTCTTAGAGTGCTCATACCGACAACCCTTGTTAGCCAAGGTTCCTGTAAGAGGGCTACGTTATCATTGTGGTTATGTAGACAATGAGACAAAGGCACCATAGCTATCTTGCAGTGTCTGAAATTTATTTGTATGACGGCAACCCTTGTTAGCCAAGGTTCCTGTAAGAGATTTATTTGTATGACATTGAATTTGCCGGTGAAGGTTAGTTCATGTCATGCTTGTATGGTTAGTACTTACTTGCCAATAAGCAAAAAGAGACTTAGCGTAGAGACATCTTAGGTAACTGCTGTGATCTACATAGGGCAGTTTTCTATAGCCTTCGGAGTAATCTCCTTTTGGCTGCTTCAAATGAAGGGTCATTTTCCCCAGGTTACACTAAATCCACCCGCAGGGGTGACTGACTGACATACACACGCACATTTGTGCAAATACACATGCGCACAAACACATATACACTCACATACAGACTGTGAAGGACGCTGAATGCTAGCCTACGTCCCCTTGAAGTAATGCCTGACGGTGGTTCCGCGGATTGGCAAGGCGGCATGGAGATGTGGTTTTTAGTGGATATACCTGTTCCGGGGAGTCCCACATTCTGTCTACAAAAGATTTTCCACCTTACGACTACAAAAAAGGTCACACTAAAGCTGGATTTTTTCTTACGGGTGCTTACCCTTCAGCAGATCGATTTATTTTTACGATATTCCAAAAATGAATAGGATGCTGTCTTTCTTCATTTCGTAGTTAAACATACACCACTTGGCTACTTAAACCTCTCTATTCTGGTCGACCAGAGGGAGTCGCGTATTAACTTCTCCTGTTACTGCTTGAGTTTGTTCAGCTGATTGATTCTGTCAATGTTGGTTATCTGTAGATGTCAGTTGATGACCTCCGTGTAAGTTTTGGGCTCTATGCTGGTGTCCCTGGGTCTCTTCCTGCGGTTAAGCCTAGGCGATTTCCAAGTCACCAGATCTATTATGATTTTTTGTAAGGGGACAATCTGCTTGGTCTTCCCTGGCAATGGGCCTTGCTTATCAGAAGGCTGCTTCTTCGAGATCAGACTATTTCCGTTACTCCCTCTCTATTTTATTTATTTTTTTGCTGTGATTTGGGCCACTTGACCCTAGCTCCCATTCTTTGGGACCAATTTGAAGCTTGTAATGGCCCATTCCTCAGTGATAGTGATAGTTTTGAAAAAACCCTAAAACTTTTGTATCTTAGCATTTTTCGCTAGCTCTCTTACTTTAGGAGATATTCGACCGTTTCCATACATATTAGCGACCCTGTATTATAAGTGGCAGTACCCAGTGCCTATTGCTTGTATCCTAATGAAAAATTAGTTTGCTCGAATAAAATAAAAAATAAAATAAGTTGAAAACCTACATTACTTATTTCTGGAATCGAGATCTATATTAGGTTCTAGCTTTGCAAATGTTAAAAGCATATTATTTAAGCTTAAATTAGTAGTACATTTATATTATTAAATTAAAGAAGGCAATTTCCTTTTCTATAATTTTCTCACTTATTTCTTGGTGAAACTTTATAAACAATTTTTTACCTATTAAGTTTTTTTTAAAATTTTAATGAGAAAGATAATATTCAAAAAGCAAAGAAAAAATTAATAATAATATTTTTATAAAAATATCATCAGAACAATTACAAGGAATTCAGCAAATAATATCATGAACTTATGTAAGTGAATCATACCATACTACTAAAAAATAACAAACACAGAAATATTTTGTAATCACAGTAAAACATCCTCCAATGTTTGAAGTTTAATATAAAAAGAGACATTAAAGAAGCATACAAGGTACTATATTCGATAATGGAAAATCAGTAATTCAAATGGTAGAAGCATGTTTTGATATTTATTCTCAAACAATGTATTATACCTGATTGGAATAGAATGTTGTTAAATTTCGAAACAATGGAGAGGATTGTATTATACGTTTTGAAAAGTTGCAATTATTATTACTTTCTCGATATTACAGCCTTGGCAATGGAAAATTTATTCAGGACAGGAGAGGAGTAGGGAGTGATTGGATATTAAAGTTAAATTAGTTAGACAAGTAGTCGAATGTTAGATGTGCTTATCATAATCATAATCATCATGTGCGTATGATTGAAATTCGTTTTAAAGTCGATAGAAAAATTGGGATGGATATAAAAAAGAAATCTAGTGTAAAGTTGATTCATTTATTCACAGTGTTATTGATTCAACAACTAGCCGTTTTTATATCCTTAAATCGATTTAGAGATAATAAAAACATATGACTGGAGTATATAAAATCAACTCACATGTACGTGAAATTATTATATGCAGTTTTATACGATCGCAAAACAGCAATATTGGAATAGGAAAGTTTCTCTGCGGGCCATAAATCACATTTGCATGTTATATGTTGGCCCCGTGATAAACCCACCCAAATATACATAATAACAATCTATAAATTAGGGAATGGCAGCATGTGGTGGCTCTCTCCGCTACGGTATTTAGGTGGAAATTGGGTCTGTTTTGTGCACGGTTACAATTTTATGCCCAATCGAAAATCACGCATGGGGCCGAATTACGTAACAAGAATACTGAAGCCGTAGCCGAAGCCGTGGCGGTATTGGCATAACAGATTTATGGATTTTCCTGTATCGTCCTCGATTTGCAGCACTGATTACAGGTATAATGCCGGCGGCGAGGGCGATTACGTAATAGCTTACATTAAATTGTTGTTTCTTTTTCTTAATATAATATATATTTTCATTTTTATTTAATATATTTTTTTAAATCTTAATGCAGAAAATAAAACTAATATTATTACTCGCAATTAAATTAACGTGTTTCTATTATTTTGTTTATATAAATTTTTTTATTAATATTATATTTATTTGCAGAATTGCAAATTTCAACCAACAATGTTTTTATATAAATAATATATATTTTAAAATGTAGGCTAATGATTAACTAAAAGCTAATTTTAAATACTGAAAAGATTTATTTAACCTACATTATTGCAATTAGTGATTTGTACAAAATAAAAATTTCATATTTTATATGAATTAGTTGAAATTTTCACCACCAATCAATTAAAAACTAATTTGTGTTTTTCTGAGTAGATTGTTTGATTTAATGCACACGGCGAAATGTGCATAAACTCGAGCGCAATTTATATCCCGTTTGTCTCTGATTTAAATTTATAGGAACAGATAGTGGAGCTCCTGTTCCCTTTTTTTTGTTTTGTTTTAAATGCAGAAATTGAAGAGATAAAATAAACCGGTCACGTATTAGGTGTGCTCGAAACGTAATGCGGGTTATTGTGAATTTAATTTTGATTTTATTGGTTAGAGCCGTGGCTGGCTTTAATAAGAGGAAACAATCTTCCACTCGCTCCGCTCTGGAACCGATGGGAAAGTTTGCACGCACAAACGCGACACCCGCGCATTCCCTCATAAGGCTCAAAGCAACCCCCACAGGTCATAACGTCACCATCAACTGTGTTGCTGGCATTCCTTCAGTTTTCGGCAAATTCCTGTCTTCCGTTTGATCCGAAACGCGTAAGTTTCCACGGGGATTATACTCATGTGAGCGATTAATTAAACGCTGCGTATTCCCCGATGAGGAAACAATTTGCAAATAAAAGTTGCTCCAGTTTGACGTACATGTTTGTGTATAGATAATGTAAATTATTGCTCCTAATAATCTTAATAATAAGAATAAATACAGAAACTATTTAGAAATTATTTA
This sequence comes from Ontholestes murinus, assembly GCA_963969525.1. Classification (NCBI taxonomy): domain Eukaryota; kingdom Metazoa; phylum Arthropoda; class Insecta; order Coleoptera; family Staphylinidae; genus Ontholestes; species Ontholestes murinus. Next base: position 55,338,770 of record OZ018390.1, on the reverse strand, counting down.
ATTTTTATTGTTTACACTATTTCTTAAAATAAGTTTTTAATCGAACTTTCTAGAAAGTTATTAATACTTTTTAATTGAACAAATAAAATATATATATTTTTTTTATTTCAATAATTATAATAAATTAAGAGGTGTAAGTTATCATACTTGATTTATACAGCTTTATTAATAAAATAAACGTTTAATTAGTTGATTAATCTCCACTCTTTAAAGGCAATAATACAAATTTAATATTTATATATACAATTTAATTGCAAATTTAACATAGATTGTCAGACACTCACACATCGTTTGACATTTATAGCATTTTTTTATGATCTCGTACTCGTACACATTGTAACTTATTTTAGAATTTAGAACTGACCTGATATTAATTTTACGATATATTCACATTCATTTGTTCAAAGTTAGTTTCTTTTTTTTATCCTTGGAAGAACATTGATAATAATTTCAGTGCTCTTTAAAAAACTTTAACATGATATAAAATAAAATTTAGGGATTTCTTAAACGTTGAAGAATGAAAAAACTTGGGTAGCATAAACAACAAATTAATTTAAGAAATAATCCAAAGTGATATTTAGGATGAAGCTATTAAAATCCTCCTTTACGATTATTTTGAGAAATATGTATATAACTAAAGGTTTTCTAAAACAATAAACTATATTGTATTGAAAAAACGATGAATCAAGTAAATATACATATTGTATAAGACAAGAGGTTGAAGCATTTAAAAGACTGATGCATTTTTTATACTACTAAAACATTTTAATAATAATATATCAAAAAAAACTATTTTGGGGATATATAAAAATACTTATCTTTCAATCGTATCTAATACATTATTTCTTAGTGGATAATTATCTGCTAATAGTTGTAGCAAACATAAATGTAAACTTACGAAAAATGTTTTAATAACCTTCATTGGAAGTATCAAGCAGGAATGAAATGTGTGCTCTTCGATGATAATAGATAGGGGAGATCCTTGGGGAACACCTTGTTGAGGAATAAAGGGTTGTGAGAGGGTAGTTCGGATTTTAACTTGTGGGGGTTGATTGGATAAAAAGCTGTTAATTAAGTTGAGGAGAAAAGGCAGGATTTTTAGGGAATTGCATTTAAACAGCAAATCTTGCCAAGCTAAGTCAAAAGCATTTAGGAAGACAATTGCGGATTTTTGGCATTCGAGGTATGCTGTTTGTTAGTTAGATGTAAGGATTGAAAGTGGTAGGGAGATGGAACGGTGCTCAAGGAAGCCAAATTGGTAAGGAGGAATATTGTGGGATATAAGGAACCTTCATTTGCTTTTAACAATGTTGTCGAAAATTTTAGCCAAGACTGAAAGAAGGATAATTGGGCGATAAATTCACACTTCTAATGTATCTTGGGCAATTTTGGGAATGCCTTTGATAATACCCTTCTTCGACTACTTGGGTATGGTTTGGGACTGGTATATATGATTGAATATGTTTAGCATGTGTCTATAGATGTTATCAGGGAGGGATTTAAGGATTGTTCTAGGAACATTGTCATAACCAGGGGCCGTAATTTTACCTTTATGTAGGTAATTCAAATATTCTTCCTCTTTTATTATATTCCTCGGGCGTATGGGATATGGCGGTATATTTAAAATTATCGTACCAAGTGTTTACAGCGTTGAAAAAGTCATTGTCAAATACGTTATTAACTGTCATGATGTAGCTACTATCAAAAAGGTCTGCAGAAGCATTTTCTCAACATCAATTGTTCGTCCGTAATTAAATATTCTGAAATTGGGTCCTGTATATTCTGTAACAGAATTTCTGTATTTGTTTAGTTTTTAATTCCGTATCAGTATTATTTTCCTTGTTTGTCGTTGATGTCCTTACATGTCGTAGTCCATACGCCAGTCTTGTGTTCTCTTATAAGTTTTTGTATCGTTTTATTTAGTGCATTACCTGTCAAACGTATGTCTCGGTACACTTTTCTTTTGTATTTGATTAGTCTCAGTATGAAGTTTGGGAGAGGATATTTGTATTTTTTTCTTTTATATGTTGGTGTGTGTTTTTTAACAGAGTCTGATAATGTCTTGAGGAATAAGGAAATAGAGAATGGGTTAACTTGTAGATGGGCTGAAATGATGTCATTTATGTAATTTATGTCATTAGGTCACTTTGTCAATGTCGCAGTCTGTATGTTTATATATAATTTTTATGATCCAATATATAAGCATTCCTAAATATAAAGCTATTATAAATGATGATAACAATTGGCAATATAAAATAATTTAACTTATTTGTCAATATATAATTTGAAACAGAAAACAAAGAAGTAAATGAACGAAATATATTTCCCCGATTTTCTGCAGAACGTTATGAACTACAACATCGTATCCTTTTCCAGCGTTTGGGATATAGGTTATAGGTTATAGGTTAACATAGGGTGCTAGTGAGGTTTGTTAGTCTCTCTTGAACTGCGATCTAAAAGTTCTAGTGTTCTACCCTTAACCAATCACTTCCCAATCAGTCCCACGTCCCCCATGAACCTGGTAACTTTTTTGGGGGTGATATTGCTCACTTCTTCGTGGGATATTCGGTCCCTAACGAAGTGTGAAAGACACTTGTGAAAAATCGCGACACAAGTGCATCTGCCGAATCACATAATCTGCAGTTTCCACTTTCCTCTTTTCCCATTTTTCACAAATGGTATCCGAGGGCACAATGCCCTGTCATGAGTCCGGTGAAAGTTCTTAGATCGTTCCTTGTAAATTCAAGCACCTTGTGGCTGTGATTGAGTTTCATGAGTCGTTTTGATTGACGTAGACCTGATACATGGTTCCAATGCTTACGTCTTCTGTCCTCTTCGCATTTTTGCACCACCTCTCTTCTGTGCGCAATGGGGAGTCCACAAAACGGCTCTGGTCCTATAGGAGTGGCATTTGCCCCTTTTTTTGCGAGTTCATCGGCCACTTCGTTGCCTTTAATATCCCCGTGCCCTGGGATCCACATAAGGGTCAACGAGTTGTTCTTCGCCAGTTGCTAGAGGGATCTTCGAAATTCCCAGACAATCCGTGAGCCGTGACCATAGGCTCGAACGGCCTTTAATGCGACTTGGCTGTCTGAGCAGATGTATATGTGCGTGCCATTTAGGTGCCTATCCAAGCATTCTCTGCAGAGCCATGAAGCTCCTGTGGTTTTGGTTAGGGCCATAAATGCCTATTCCAGTACCTCTGGTATTCTTGGTACCATCCGTGTACCAGGCTGATATTCCTCGTCCAAATTCCTTGACTATCATCAAAGCCGTTTTGTGGTCCTCGATCGACACCTTAAACGGTAATTCGAATTCGACCTTCCTGGACATAATGTCCGTCCAGTATTTCTATGTGTCCCGTCCAGTCCCGCGGCTGGTGTAGTCGGAAGGCTGCCACAAGTCCCTCATACCTTTGTTCACTAGATGGAGCGGTCTGAGACCAATGATTGCCTCCATTTCCGCGGTTGAGGTCGTTTACATGATCCTTGTTATGCTTAGATATGCTAATCGTTGAAGGCTACTCAGCTTCTTTTGCGTGTCTAGTTTTTTTGTCTTTGGTCACCACACAAGGGCAGCATCGCCGTTCTATACAGCCAATATGTGATCTTGGGCATTAATCCCCAGGTTTTTCCCATAAGCCGCCGACAGGCCCAAAACGACGTCGTTGCATTCGCCATGATTTTATCGACATGCTGATTCCAAGTCAGTTTGGTATCCAAAATTATACCCAGGTACTTTACTTCGTTGGAGAGATTTATCTCTATTCCATTCAGCGAGGGAGCCCTTATGTGCAGCTTCCTTCTACGCGTGAATGGAACTATGATCATTTATTCGGGTTGATACTTAGTCTTTCCCGAACACACCAGTTATTGATGCTATTCAGTGCTTCTTGTCCTTTCCATGCAGTTCATCTAGGAGTCCATCCACCACTATTGACCATAGTGTGAGGAACAAAACTCCCCCCTGAGGACACCCCTTTGTTACAGTCATAAATACTGTGGATCCTGCTAGAGAAGCCGTTACTAGATGGCTTTGAAGCATTTCCTCCACCCATCTTATCGCCGAAGGATATAGTCCTTTATTTTCACCCGTTTGGGATAATGCGATTAAAATGAACAACTCTCTATTTGCCTTAGGGTGGTTTTGAAACCACAAATTTTTAATCCATGATATGATTTGTGCAACTTTAGGAAGAGGCTTCCACTTTGTTCTAGTATAATAACCACACCATATCTCCATATTAATTATCCAATTCACGTCAAAATTCTACTTTATTCGATCATCAGCCAGTTGAATTTTGGAGAACATGGTCGAGAATGGTCGAGAATTTCGTCCATTTTGCGTCTTTGATTATGGGCATATCCTTTTGTACTTATTTTCCCGCAGATAGCCAAATTACAATGAAGAAGCTCATTGCCAATGTCGATCTCCGCTGGAATCTGTTTGGTCTGTTACACTTATTTTATGCAAAATTGATATGATGTATCTCGTAATATCCATCTATTTGACAGTCAGATGAGACCTAAAACTTATAGCAATTGGTTGTTCTATTCATGTGTCCCCCATATCATTGTACGTCTGATTTAAAGCTGTTTTTTGGTTGAAGAATTAATTTCTCACTTAAATTATTAACGTTTTTTGTGTTGTTAATTTTAAGGATTTTATATACCTCTTGGAAAAGATTAGATTAAAATTATCTCCCTTGGTCCGTATATATTTAAAAAAAAAACAGCGATACAATAAATCACTTGCTAATAGCCATACATTATCCATTTACTTAAATAGCCTTTTACCATAACGATGTATTAATTTCGCTGGAGAAACTATACAATTTTATTCCACAACATCAATTGTCATTGTTGACCTAAGGCAGTTGCACATACTATACATTTCTTACACTCTTTTACATCTGTTAGCCCTTTGCAATCATTTTCTTAGTTTGTTCAATGTTTTCGATAAAGCTAAATATTCACCGTAATTTTCATTGCAAATATCTTTTATCTCTTTTATTATTATTCTCTTTAGGATGAGAATATACGTCTTGTCTTCTCCCTCTGAAATTTGAAGATACGTTTAGTAATCCGTTTTCAAATATAGTAGAATCTCAGCGGGTCAAAAATTCACTTGTAGGGAATGTTTTCCATTTCTCATATCTTCTGGAATTATCTTTATTTTATTTTACCAGGTATTTTAAGAAACTCTCCAGAATCTTCTGTGTATTTCCGTAGATGGTTACCCTAGTTTTTTCAGCTCTATGTAGCTATGGAGCGTGTGATTTCCGGTCAATCACCGAATACCGTATTAATGCTAATTTCTGAAGCTTATACAGCCATCTGACGACTTATCCTTTTATATTATCGAACTACAGAAGTTATTTAAGAGTAATATGATCGAGTTGTAGTAATAATTTCCTTCTGTTAGACACTTATAAAGATAATTGTTTGTATTGACTAGTACTTCCTAATATAAAAATAATTTTATTTATTGAACTAGTTTCGGTCAACGACCATCCTCAGCAATATAACGTCATATGACGCTCGCTCGCTCGTCTATGACGTTTTATTGCTGATGATGGTCGTACAAACAATTACACAAAAACTTAATCTAAACCCCGAATACTTATAAAGATGTTCCACTTAGACTCTAGTAATTTTTTCTTTAAAATTTAGAAAGTTTGTTTAGTTTTTCACAAGAACTTACAGCTACTTTAGCTAATTGGACCAATTCTGGATTTGTTATAAGCTGATTCTAATTTCCACTTACATCAGTATCCAAAACGAATTTCCAATCCAAAATTGATAACTTTGAATTGGTGCTATTGTAAGTGCATTATTTACTATTTTAGTTGCCTTCTTATATTCTCCGTTGCATTAAAATCTCTGTTTGCTTTTGGTAAGGTATGTAGGAGCATATTCCAAGTAACTTCGAAGTTTATGTAAATCCTTGGGTACCTGTCATTCGGGTACTATTGAAAACTTTTGCTCTTCGACGGCAAAACCCTAACTTTAGACCATTGATTTTAGCTACTGGACATCTTTTTTGAAGTGATAACATTGCCTTTTAATCCGGAATGTTTAAATCGTTGTAACACTTTTTCTAAGTTTTTTTTTATATGATCATCTAAAGTATTTCCTATTTTGGCTATATTGTTTTGATATACCAGACAAATTTAATCTTTTTTCGGTCTTCGGGACTTAATTATACTTGCTAATATGCGCTTATGATATCAAAGAAAGAGAATTAGTGCCTAAAGCGTTGTCGATTCGGAGAAACATATAATTATACCTTTTGTTCCCATTATTGAGTTCGCGGCAATCAACACAAATGCAAAGAAGCAAATACCGTAAATTATTAAATGGCTTCATAATTCCACTGCTCATAATTTTCCACTTCTTAAGTGGCAGTTTTTTTTTGCTTTTTTAAAATAATTTTCTTAATTTATTCAATATTTTTGATATAACTAAATATTTACCGTAATTTTCATTGTAAATTTCTTTTATCTCTTTTAGTATTCTTCTCCATAGGATGAGAATCTACCTCTAGTCTTCTGCCCTCCTGAAATTTTGAAGATACGTTCTAGTAATCCGTTTTCAAATATAGTAGAATCTCAGCGGGTCCAAAATTCACTTGTAAGAAACGTTTTCATTTCTTGTATCTTCTGGAATTATCTTTCTTTCATTTTATCGGGTATATTAGGTAATTCTCCAGAATCTTTTGTGTATTTCGGTCGATAGTTACTCTAGTTCTTTCAGCTCTGTGTCGCTATGAGCCGTGTTATTTCCTTTCAATCACCCAGTACCGTATTAATGCTAATCCTTGAAGCTTTTACAACGATCTGATGACCTATCCTTCAATATTATCGAACTATAGAAGTTATTTAAGAGCAATATGTTCGGATTGCAATATCTTTTTCTGTTTAGATACTTATAAAGATGTTCCACTCAGACTCTAGTAATTTTTTCTTTGAAATTTAGAAAGTTTGTTTAGTTTTTCACAAGGACTTACAGCTACTTTAGCTAATTGGACCAATTCTGGATTTGTTATAAGTGCACTATTTACTTTTTTAAGTGCCTTCTTATATTCTTCGTTGCATTAAAATCTCTGTTTGCTTTTGGTAAGGTATGTAGGCGCATAATCCAAGTAACTTCGAAGTTTATGTAAATCCTTGGGTACCTGTCATTCTGGTACTATTAAAAACTGTTGCTCATCGACGGTAAAACCCTAACTTTAGACTGTTGATTTTAGCTACTGGACATCTTTTTTAAAGGTTTAAGCTTGACAAGATTATACCAACACTCCTATCATAATGGATCTGCTATTTTAAATTTTGATTAAAAAAATTAAAAAATGCATAAAACTATATAAACTATATTTAAATATTTATATTTCATGATTTTCAATCAAAGTCATCTTTGTAGATACATTCTCTTGTTGCTATCAATATTATCATCTTAAGTATACAAATTATAGAAATAAAAAATCCAAAAAGAAAATATGTGGATGTAAAATAACATAATTCCATAGTAGATGTTATACAGGGTGAGTTTTTTTCGATGTTCTCTATAGCGATCCCGGAAACTATAAGAGATAGAGAAACGGTTAAATGGGGAAAGAAGTGTAGATTTACGAGATGAATAAAATTCCACTTTCAAAGTTTTCAAAAAAGTCAAGGGTAACTAGATATTTTGAAAAAAGTAAAAAGTGTCAATTTTTTCAAATCAATATATCTCGGTTATTATAACAGATAGAAAAAAACTGTAAAGGACAAAGTTTTAGATAATTTTATGCAAATTAATAAAAAATAATCAGAAAATTTTATCGCCATTATTTTCCGAGATATGACGCAAACTTACATTTTTTTAAATGGAAACCATAGTTGGCTGTGACCTCATTCAAAAGGTATTTTTTTTCTCTTTAATCCAATATGGCATACGACATAGTTATTTCTAAAAATGAGTGAGTTATAGTCATTTTAAATTTTATTATAAATAAAAAATGGGTAGCCATGAAAAAGGTAAAAGTAAAACAATTGCAGTTGTTTATAATATTAGCAATATTGTAATTATTAGTTTTACAGAGATAAACCAAAATGAAACAACAGCATAGTAATTCTGTAATTATCAAGTTATCAATGGGAGAGAAATTTTAATATTAAAAAAATATGGTCAAAGAGTCCACTATTAATACTATTATGACATAAATTATATCTTTTTAAAATTGAATTTATGCCTTTTTGACTATTCTCATGTAAATTGAATTAAATGTTTCAATAACAACTAGTTTATTATCCTCCACGGATTGATATGATTTTTCATATACTTTGTTTTTTACATAACCCCACAGAAAAAATTCTAAAACTCGCAGATCGGGAGATCTAGGTGGCCCTGGGATTGGTTTATTTTTTCCCACTTATGAATTAGGAAAAGCATCATTTAAATAATTTGTAAAGCCAACATGTTATGAGGTGGAGCACCGTCATATTGGAACCATTTAAATCTTGCTTGTAATGATAAATTTAAACAATCAAGCGTATCTTCAAATGTTTTCTGAAGAAAATGAAAGCAGTTTCACTTAGTGAGCTTTCAAAAATATATGGACCGAGAATTATTAATCCAAACACATCATGGATTAAACCCAAATTTAATTTTCTCTGTGAAACTTCTCGTGGATTCTCTTAAGTTCATCTATGTTCATTGTGGCGATTAAAAATACCACAATTAGTGAATCGCGATTCATCTGTTCATAATATTTTTGTAAGAAACGTATTATCCTCTTGACAAATGGGTTTATACCACATGCAGAAGGCCATTTGATAATTACAAAATTATTATTCTTATGCTGGTTTTTCATTTTTATTTAACTTTGTAGAACTAATAATTACAATATTGCTATTATTATAAACAACCGCAATTGTTTTACTTTCATCTTTTTCATGGCTACCCATTTTTTATTTATAATAAAATTTAAAATTACTATAACTCACTTATTTTTAGAAATAACTATGTTATATGTCATATTGGATTAAAGAGAAAAAAACTACCTTTTGAATGAGGCCATAGCCAACTATGGTTTCCATTTAAAAAAATGTAAGTTTGCATCATATCTCAAAAAAAAATGGCGATAAAAATTTTTTGATTATTTTTTGTTAATCTACATAAAATTGTCTAAAACTTTGTCCTTTACAGTTTTTTTCTATCGGTTATAATAACCGAGATATATTGATTTGAAAAAATTGACACTTTTTACTTTTTTCAAAATATCTAGTTACCCTTGACTTTTTTGAAAACTTTGAAAGTGGAATTTTATTCGTCTCGTAAATCTACACTTCTTTCCCCATTTAACCGTTTCTCTATCTCTTATAGTTTCCGAGATCCCCATAGAGAACATCGAAAAAAACTCACCCTGTATGTCTGCTCATGAGAGTTGTGAGCGAAAAATATTCTTAGTAACTTTGGAAATACTACATGTTTATTAGAAATGAATTAACTCAAACTATGACATTTATTTTTATCAAAATTATCCCTTATATTTGACAATTAAGACAACATCGTCAATCCCTGTTTTTGAATGCCAATCATGAAATCTAAATAGTATTTGAAATCAATTATAAACTTAATATTGTAAACCATAATAAGCTCTTATTGTTGTTTTATAAACATTTTCCAAGCTGTATACTGCAGAGCAAGGTACAAATAATTTTAACACTAATAATGCCTTGATGTATTAAAATTCGTTGTTAAAAGCCAACTACATTGTTTGGGAGCAGCTGTGGATCCATCCTACATAATATGTATATGTTTTATTTGTGATAAGCCAGGCGAATGAGAAGTTTATTCAACATTAGCAGTATTTATATGGCTGGGTTAAAGTGGCCCGATAATTATAATGAGTTGGTAAATTTAAGAAGAGAACACGCATTTTGGAAAGTTTTCAAATCGTTCGCGGAATCAATAAATAAACTCAAACCGGGCTAAATTACGTGCTCTTGTGGGGATTTCTGTACGCACGGGCTCACTTCAAATACAAATCGACGACAAAAATGGTATTAAGGCAGCGGCAAAATAAACGCGGAAATCAACATGCCAGGTAAACCAATGGTGGATCGAGTAGCCGTTGGTGGCAATCAACCGAAGATGCAAAGAACACCGGGTGTGGACTGAGTAGCATCCGGTGGCATGAACAAACGAGAAGAGTGAAGAAAGCATGAAGAGGAAACCGACATGTCAACAGCGGGTAGTGAATTGAGTAGCTATCGGCGACATGTACGTGGAAGAAAGAAGAATGAAGAAGAAGTAAATCGACCATGCGCAAAATCGGGGGTGGACTGAGTAGCTACCGATGCATGGGCGTACCAGAAGAAAGAAGGGAGAAGAAGAAGAGAACGGATATGTAGAATACACTAATGGTGGATTGAGTAGCTACTGGTGACGTATCCGTTACCACAAGCAAGAAGAGAGAAGAGCGAAAAGAAGAGAAGAAAGGGCAAGCTCAAGAAGCTAACGGTGGATCGAGTAGCTGTTAGTAGCTGCTCATAACGAAGAGGAATAATATTAAGGGGAGTAATTGTTGTGAGGGCGGAATAAAGTTTTAACTTAGCGGGTTGTTTTCTTACCACCGTATTCCTAAATCCTGGGAGGGTAAATATAGGTTAGTTTTAAGTTAGAATAAGTTCATTTGTACATTGCAATACTCTTGTGACGCAATAAAGAAAATTTAAGTATTTATAAACCATATAAAACATAGATTTTGTATTTCATGCAGATATAGCAGTAATATTGTCTAAAATATTAACATAGTTCTGCTTCCAGAGCTGATAGGTCCTCTGTAACACACCTTGAGTGAAAGCAGTAGTTTTTGAAGAAATTGTAATTTACGTCTTTTTCTTCCTCATGAGAAGGTGTCGCTTAGCATCCCTGGACTGCGGTCTCCGTGATCCTTTTGTGCACCTCTGGATGTTTTACTTCCTGTGTACTCTTCTATGATGTCCAGGAGTTTCTGCCAGGGGATGCTCTTTCGCTCTTCTACAGGAAGCATAGGCTTCCCTAATTTCGCCGTGCGTTTTCGTTTATACGCTTCGCAAGTACACAGTAGGTGTTGGGGAGTTTCCTTTTCTTCCAAACACCCATGGCATAGGTGGCTATTCTTAATTCCCTTCTTATTCTTTGTGCTTATTCAGGTCACAGTGCCCAGTGACTAGTCCTGTGATGTTTCTTACTTTCAATCTTCTCAGTCTTGACAGCATCAGCATTCTGTCAGGCACCACGCCATCTAGGAAGAGTCTCGAATGCCTCATTCTGATTTGGTTATGCCATGCCAATAATTTACGTCTTACTCCAGGATATCTTTTAGCCACTTTACTACCATTATAAGCTCATAACTAAAATATACATAATAGCGATTCTTCAATAACATGACTTGATTTCGCCAATGCTTGTAGTAGTATTCTTGCGTAAGCGCCAGATATATCCCTTAAATATCATCCAACTATAATTAATTATTAATGTCCAAACGGTCACGTTTTTTGACATTGTTAGTGGAAATTAGTTGAAACAATCTCTCTATATAGTTGGTACAGAGTTAGTAAATATAGGTTTGTTTGGTACTGGAAAAATGAAGCAAAATAAGATAATTATGAATACGTGATTTATTTTTATTTAGTAATTAATGATTTCGCAAAATTTAAGAAAATAATCACTTGGTTTTGTATAACCGTTATTTATTTATATGGTGACCAATGGTTTCAATACATCAACCGAAAGTTTCGGTTTGAAAATGTTTGATTATTGTGTTTAATTTTGCGATTAAATGTGTATAACGAAGTAGAAGCCTCCATTATCAATGAATTAATGATTTCATAAAATGTTTGCATTATAGAAATAAAGCGCAATAAATCGCGGTTTTGTTTCAAGTCGTTATAAATTGCTACACCGACTACAATATGATGAAAAAATCTTCTTGAGTTCTAGCTTTCGTTAAATATGCTTATAACTAAGCAGGTTTGTTGTTGCAGGCGTATAAAAAATGTAAAAAATTGAATTATATTTCAAGTTGATGCGATTTTAACAAACGTTACATTTAAAGTATATAGACTTATAACTTAAATGATATCGTAGTATTGAACAAGTCTATCTTATGTTTAATGCTTGAAGCCATCACTTTGTGATACATCTTGAATCAGGAATTTTAAATGAAAATACACTTCGTTGATATCACACACAGGATTTTATTACGTGACTATAGTTTTTACAATTGTACGTTTGATAATGGCCTTTTAAAGGTTGAAACTATAGTTACGTAATAAAATCCTGTGTGTGATATCAACGAAGTGTATTTTCATTTAAAATTCCTGAAGTCTATCTTAGTGTCATCTTCAAGAGATTTTAATGAATCAAAGTTTTATAACAAAATAAAAGTAAATTCTTATTTTTACTTTAGTCAACTTTTGCAATAATTTAGTGAACTGGGCATTCACAAAGCAGACAAACATATTCCGAAAAATTACAAATAACCATTGAGTAATATTTGCCATATATATTTTATTTTAAGTTAATTTGCTACGAAATTGGACGTTCTATTGCATATATATTATATATTGTCTGGCGTGTAATATATTACTAAATATACTAAGTAAAATGGGATGACGTAAAAATTTAAATCAATACTAAATTCTAAATGGGTATTATCATGTACTCATTAAAAATGTACGACGAAAAAAGATAACAGATGTTCATGCAGCAAGGGCTAATGCAATCCCATTGTTCTACACACACGGAGAAAACTGATAGTGGACATAAAAATAAAAGCGTAATTATGTAGGGCAAAACCTCGAGGGGATGGCGAATATTCAAATAGAGTATTGAGGGAATTTGTGTTCGGGGTTGGGGTTTCTAGAAGTGCGCTGTATATTTAAGAAGGCCGGCTAGGAACGGGAATTTCATGAATTAGTGAACTAGATTGGGAAAATATTCAGGATAACATGTTTTATTATGTGAGGGGAGGCGGTCGGTAATTGATTATCCCATTCCCATGTGGGAATTATGTGGAATGACTATTAACTTACCCGCATTTTATTATCAGGTAAAATTTAATGGAATTTACTGCAATGAAAGAATACTACTCAATTTTAGGGTAATTTGAATAATTAGAATTCCAAAATATATTGCAAATTATGCATAAGGCACAAGTTCAAAACAAGATCGTATAAATTAATATATAAAAGTGTAAGGAAATTATTCTATATAATTTATAAATCATCAAAATAATATCATATATATTAATATATAAAAGTATAAGAAAATCATTCTATATAATTTTAAAACGATGAATACAAGTCAATATTAAATGTGATTTTTTGCAATTAATCTAGATTATAAACAACACAAGAATACAACAAACAATTTAAATTTACCCTTAATATTAATCACAAATTTGAATGAAATGTGTTTGTACAAATCACTAATATGAAATCGATTGTTTCGTTTTTAAACTCTGTTTATTTTTCAACTCCAATGGGACTATTTTATGCGAAACAGTCGTTGTTTTAGGATCGTTTAAATATTAAAAGACATCGGAATGCATCAAACCGCAGAACCATTACACAGTGGGTTCATAATCTGTTCAATATGCTCAGACACTGAATAAATTATAGCGGTAATTTGACTAATGATGCACTGCCGTAATCAACAGTTTCAGTTTCATTCCAACTCATGAATAAAGTGTTGTTTCTTTGAACGTGCGAACGAATGGTTATTTTTCTGTATTGATATCGAAAGAAAGAAATCTACTTTCATACAGAGATAAATCATAAAACTAATAATTCAGCTGTTTATTTGTATAAATAAATAGATAATTTTACTTTTTTGTTAAACATATAAATATACTGGAAACATTGTGAATAGGATTAACATATATGGATATTTAATACAATAAGAGGTTTATTTCTAAACATAGTAAAATATTACTAAAGTTACTAAATAATTAATTAAATTAATAATAGTTATTTATAAACGATAAGTTTTCAGATAAAAGAATAAGTCATAAAATTATAAAAGGTCGTTATTAATTTGCTTTATCTGCTATTTCGTTACTGTTCAGCAATATATATTTGGTACTCATATTTGTAAAATATAAAAATATATATAATTTATAAACTGCTACTATAATTATATAAAATTAAAGTGAGTATTTGAACTTATATTTAGTTAAATATATTTGTATAAATAAAATCATATATTAACTGAGCTAATCATGTGAAAAATCTGCTACGGAGGAAATTTATGGATATTGTATACAGTAAAAAATGCTAAAAACAAGTTATGACGCAAATACAAGAGTCGTTTTTGTAAGTTTGATAATGTGTTCACTATATCGTTTCACTCTAAAGATGTTTCGTTCTAAAATGTGCAATCTAGAAAAGCAATATCTTCACTAGGAGTTCTTCGTATATTATGACGTTAAAAAAATGGCATACTACGATCCTTTAATGCTAAATCTCACTTGCATTGTAATTGCAAATCAGTTTATCTATGTATATTGGTGTTAGTGATAATGATAATCGATAATGATTTTCAGCATATTTCTAATTATTCTCCAATTCAATTGATCCATCTCACAGCATACCATTAAAATGGTCCTGTGGAAGAGAATTATTTTATTATGCGGTATTCACTGGTATAGACAGTAGAGGATTCTTTTTGATTGATAGTTAATGTTCATTTGAATCACAAAAAGCTTAAGAGTATAACTCTTTTGTCCATTCAAATTTTTTTATGAAGACATCAGAATTTCTTGTAGATATTTGTTCGTTTCGATAATAATATATCCACTCTTGATGCCATATTTATATGGAGGGATATTTAATGTTATCTGCCGTAATGTCGTACTTTTTTTTTAGTTACTAACCTGTTGATTGTTAGACCATATTTCATAAATTTCGTTCATTCTTTGTATTCTTTTCTGGCTGTTTAGGCAACTTCAGTTCATACGAAGATCTAGTTTACCACCTACGACGAATGTTGCTAAAGTCTGTTAGTTTATTTATTTACTGTTGATTAGAATGCAAGCAAAAACAAATATAAATATCACCAATATGTTCTTTGAGACTAGCTTCAACAAATAGTAATTAATGGTTTCATAAATTCCAAGTTCTAATTTCAAGTATACTGTATACCTCTTATTTGGCGATAAATAAATTGTGCGGTTGTAATTACTTAAAAAGTCTATATTCTTCGTTCCACTGAAACTTATGTTTATTTTTCAATAAAGCAATATTACAAAACCCTACAACACACCTTCAATAGTAGTTATAGAATTCAAGAAATCATTTCCTTGGGCTAACTTATAATCCGCAATCTTTAATCTTCTGAGTTTTTTACGTGAAGCTCTTATCTTATGTTAGATTTTTTAATATCGTAGCATCACTTCATTTTTCAATTGTACATAATAATAGTTAGTATTGATTATATTAATGTATATTTCGTTTTCTCCATTGTCATTATTGGCGACGGGTTGTAATATTATAATGCACTTCTGTTCTAAGATTTTCTTAAAATTATCATTAAAAATAATTTCATTTTGGATCGGATATTACTAGTGGTAAAGCTATCAGGACTTTGAGAATACTTTTTCAATATCTTTGATGATTATATGCTTGAATTCCAATTAGAAGCCATTCGTATTCAAATATTACCATAAAAGTTGTCTATTGTCTAAACGTTGCACTAGATCCCAAATGGGTAATTAACCACCAACATTAAAGGGATCTTTTAAGAGTGACAATTATAACAATAATAATGTAAACATTAATTATAGTTGCTGTTGACACATCCCTTTAATGTCGGTGGTTATCCACCCATTTGGGATCTAGTGAAACGTTTAGACAGTAGATGGCACCTTTATAATAATATCGTAATCTAAATAATGTGACAAATGTGCACGTGATGTACTCTTTTCTTGGATCGATATTGTGCAATTCTTTTTATTATTTTGTCCTAGTCCTAGGTTTTTGTTTGCTAAACGACACCTTAATATTTCGTTACATTTTTACTATTATTTTTTATTATTTATTCTCAGGTATACTTAATTTTTTGAACATGGCCTTGACTTCTAACCATTATATAACGGGCTAAATTTCGACAAATTTTCTTTCAGAATATCTCATCCTATCTGCTGACATTTTGATTTTCCTTCATTGATTTTTTTATTTTACATCCAATTTTCTTGCACTTAGAATTTTCTACCAACGACAATAAAGATCTGTATGAACAGAAGTTTATTTATAATATTTGTCAGTGTAGATTAGTAAATGTTGTATCCTACAGGTGAGGCACTAATTAATAACAACGGCATTAACTGAACTCCTTTATTCTTCGCAAACTCCAAACTAACTTATTACACTGACTACTAACTATATACATGTACGACTGCGTATGACTGTCGCTTAGCGGCTGACATGGTGGGGTGCGCAATTGGCGCTATTTACAAATATACTACAATACCCTTCCTCTTAAATTACTAATATGTGAGACGATCTGGAGCCTTCAATAATTCTCTAGCCCGTAGCTGTCTGTCTGTAGTAACTATTTTATCTACAGGTTTATTTGACTCATTATCAAAAACTTCAGATCGTGGAATATAATTGTCGTTGTCATGGATTACCGCTGCTGATTTTATTTGATCTAAATGTCTCTTCCATATAACGTTTTCCCGCACTTTCACTAAATACATTCGCTTCCCCAGCACTTTTATTATTATTCCCGCACACCATGAACAACTATTATTTTTGTATTCTTTCACCTGTACATGTTCCCCTTCTTTGAAAAACACATTCCTTCTTCCGCGGTAGTTTTTACACTGTTCTTCCTGCTTTTCTTTCACTATGTCCTCTGTTAACGGTGATAGACCACTGAACCGACTACGAAGTGCGCGTCCAAATAACATTTCTGCCGGAGACTTTCCCGTCGTACAATGCGGTGTGTTTCTATATTGAAATAAAAATCTACTAACTATTGTTTTGACACTTACATTACAATCTTTGTTTTTACCGCTTTTAATTGCATTTTTAACAATTTTAACTGCGTTTTCTGCAGCCCCGTTCGTGCGTGGATTGTATGGTGCACCAGCTAAATGGTGTATTCCATTTTGCTTGAGAAAATTTTGAAATTCTTTGGCAGTAAATTGAGTGCCATTGTCCGATACAACATACTTCGGTAACCCGAAACGCGCAAACAACTCCCGCAACCTATCAATTGTACTTTCCGTCGTTATGTTTTGCATTTCGAAACATTCTATCCATTTAGTTGTCGCATCTATTATGATAAAATAGTATTTATTGAAAATTGGTCCCATAAAATCTACATGTAAACGAATCCATGGTCTTTTATCAAAATTCCAAGGTATTAGTTCCGATTTCGGAGGAGCATCTGAAAACTTAACACAGTCAATGCAGGACTTTATTAAATTTTCGATGTCCTTATTAATGTTTGGCCACCATAAATAAGAACGTGCGAATGATTTTGTTTTCGATATTCCTAAATGAACTATATGTAAATCTTTCAGAATAATATTTCGGTATTTTGGTGGAATTACAACTTGGTAGCCTCTCATTAAACAACCGTGTTCAACAGACAGTTCATTTTTACATTTTACGTATCCCTGAAATTTTTCATTAATTTTACCATTCGGCCAACCATGTAAAACATAATAAATTACCTTGCTTATAATTTCATCCTTAAAACTAGCTTTTTTAATATCCTTGTAATTTATAGGAAAATGTTCTGAAACAAAGTCCATATATGACACATTATTTTCACTAATGCTCTCACTATAGTTGCATTTACTTGATGCTACATATTGAATTTTGAACTCGTATGAACTTAAAATATATGCCCATCGTTGCAGCCTATTTGCCGCAATGGTTGGGATTCCAGATTTTTCCCCAAAAATAGTAATTAAGGGTTTATGGTCAGAGACAATTATAAACTTCCGTCCATATAAATATTGACTGAATTTTTGAACACCAAAAATGATTGCAAGTGCTTCTTTCTCAATTTGGGAGTATGATTTTTCAGAATTATTTAAAACCCTAGAAGCAAAAGCAATGGGTCTACTATTGTTACCCTCGTTATGACTAATTACTGCCCCTACTCCGTAAGCGCTTGCATCCACTGTCAAAGTAATCATTTTATTACTATCAAAATGAGCTAAAACAGTATCTGACGTTAGAATAGATTTGATCTTATTAAATGATTTTAGACATTCTTCATTAAAATTGAACTTAACCTCTTTTCTTAAGTTTTGGTATAAGGGATATAAAACTTGAGAACAGTTTGGTATAAACTTAGCATAAAAGTTTATCATACCTAAAAATGATTGTAACTCTTTTACATTTGTTGGAGGTTTCATATCAGTAATCGCTTTAACATTATTGGGATCAGTGTGTAACCCATTACGATCAATTATATGACCTAAATATTTAATTCTGTCCTGAAAAAATGAGCATTTTTCTTTTTTAACGGTCAACCCACTTTCTTCTAACCTTTTAAAAACTAATTGTAACCGTTCCATATGTTCTGCTTTATTTTTTCCTGTAATTAGAATGTCATCTATATAACAAACAACCCCTGGTATTTTCATTAATAATTTTTCCATAATTTTTTGGAAAATTGCTGGGCAGCTAGCTATTCCGTATGGTAATCGCGTGTATGAAAACATTCCCATATGAGTAGAAATTGTTAATAACTTTTGAGTTTCCAAGTCTACTGGAATTTGTTGATAAGCTTGGCTTAAATCTATTTTCGAGAACTTTTCCCCCCCATTCAATTCAGCATATAAATATTCTATGCGAGGTAGAGGGTGAGACACTTCGATTAAATTTGGGTTTATTGTAATTTTAAAATCACCACACAACCTAATTGATCCATCTGATTTTATAACAGGTACAATAGGTGTACCCCACTGTGAGTAATCCACTGGTACTAATATCCCTAAATTTACTAATTTATCTATTTCTTCTTCAACTTTTGATTTTAAAGAAAATGGTAGTGGACGTGGTTTTAAAAATTTTGGAATTGTTCCATTTTTTACATTTAATGTAATTTGTTCTTTTGTGAATGTGCCTGGACTGTTGCTGAAAATTTTCCTATATTTTTCGCATAAAATTTTAACATCAGTATCTTCTCTTAAAAAATTCTGCGCTACCGATAAATTTAACATTTTAAATGCTTTCCTACCTAAAAGTGGTGGGCCACCCCCTTCTATAACATATATTTCAAACAAGTATGTTTCATTTCTATACAAACCTCTAACATTAAATTTTCCTATAGGCGCAAACGGATGTCCGATGTAATCCTTCAAAAAGATATCATTTTTTGTTAGTTGTAAATGAGAAAAATATTAATTGTAAAAATTTACTGAAATAGCCGTATATGCAAATCCGGTATCAATTTGAAAAGTTACATCGACATTTTCTAAATTAATATTAATTGTATATAATTCATCTTTGTCACTTTCGTGCGCATTAAAAAATACTCCGTCCTGCGTTTCATTAACGTCATTAATATAATGCCCCTTAAAGTTATTACATTTATTTTTCTTTCTACATACTGTAGCTAAATGCCCCTTGGTACCGCATTTATGACATGTAAAATCACTATACCTGCAATCAGCTGTTTTGTGGTTTTTCCTTCCACATATCTTACAAGCCTGTTGCCCTGTTGCAAATTTTCCCGTCTTAAGCGTGCGCGTTTCCTTTGCGTGCGAACTCTTCCCGCTGCCACGTGCTCTCTCGTTTGGTCGTTCCCTCTCTGTCGAAATTTTGTGGACCGCTTCCCCGTCCTCCGTCTTAATCTGAAGTCGTGGGACGATGCCATCCGCCATATATTTTTCATAATCTGCTGCCTCCCGGTTCTGGGCCAGACCGATGAGTTTCTCCAGGGTAATTTTTTCATCGCTTGCGTCTTCTTCTAGGAGCCTTTCTTCGCGGTATGAAATTTATACCTTGCGGCGTAATATGATTGAACTGGACTAAAATGTCTTGTTATTGTTTTAGTTAATGTGTCGTATTCCACATTTTTGGGCTCGTTGGGGATACATAAATTTCGAAATAATTTGTACGAATCTTCACTCGCTGCACTTAACAAAACTGCACGCTTAATTACATTGTCTGTGATATTGTTTGCACGGAAAAATTGTTCTAACCGTTTATTAAATATCGTCCAATCGGATGTATTATGATTGAATTCCGAGACACTGCCCAAGTATCCTTGTTTCGCCATTTTTCGCGAACACGTGCACTTTTAAAGTTAATATGAAATCAATTGCACTGATTTGATTAATTTGAACCACACGTTGATCCTCGTCGCCAATTTGTTGTATCCTACAGGTGAGGCACTAATTAATAACAACGGCATTAACTGAACTCCTTTATTCTTCGCAAACTCCAAACTAACTTATTACACTGACTACTAACTATATACATGTACGACTGCGTATGACTGTCGCTTAGCGGCTGACATGGTGGGGTGCGCAATTGGCGCTATTTACAAATATACTACAGTAAATTAGTATGCTTCTTACAACATTTTACTTCTGATAAATGGCTGTTGACTTGCGATCTTTCAGACTAGATTTAATTGTCTTGCAAACGCTGTGATTACTAATGTCTAACAAACATATGTTGTTTAAAAGTAATGATCGCTAAAGTTATTATGCGTAGATGAAATGAATTGGTGAATTGTGGTTTCGGGGTGTTTTATCAGAGTATTGCGAGTGATGCACATTTGAATGAGGTTTTCATGGTTATATTGTTTTTTGAAAATTGTAAGGATAGATAAATGAAATAGGATAAGGAAGTGGAGTTTATGGATATTCTCCATTTTCATTTTTATCGAATCGATCAGCCCCTCCAGCATGGTAAGGCCTTTGTCTTTGTCTAGAGGATAAACACAAGGAGTATGACAAAAAAAAATAGGATTATATATATCGTGAAAACAATGTTATAAAATAGCGGGGATAGAGGGATCCTTGGGGAACATCTTGTTAAAGGATAAATGACTGGGATTAGGTGTTTCCAATTTTAACCTGGAAGAGTCTAGATAGAAGGAAATTATCATTTAGGTTGAGAAGATATTGTGGGATTTTTATGGAATTACACTTAAACGGCAAACTTCGCTACCATACTGAATTGAAGGCTTTGTGGATATCTAAAAAACAATGGCTGGTTTCTGTTATTTGTGGTGTGACAGTTTAATGTGAGATTTGATAAAGGTAAGGAAGTGGAACACTGCTCTAAAAAATTAAATTCTTGGTAGGATCTGGTGAGAAATGGGGACATAAGTTAGGATTGAGTTTAGTTTCGAATAATTTAGCCAGGATTAGAAACAGGGTAATAGCTTGAGATTTCTAACGCTTTTTTTCCGGGTTATGGTTTACATGTGATAATACTTTGTTTCCATTTCTGTGGTATAGTTTGGGGTTGATAAATGTGATTAATAAATGAGATAAGATCTGAATACGTTAGCGAATGTTTTTGTGAAGGGATTTCAGGATATTTTTTAGGTGTATTGTGCTTTTACTTTTGTATACGCTGGTATAATATTCTTCCTCTGTTATAGCGTCGTCCGGGGTATGTAGGGTTCAGATGTAACAGGAATTTACTTCATTGAAAAACACGTTGTCGAATGTGTTTCTAACTGTCATGGTGAAATTGTCTTCGAAATAATTTGCATCATCTGTAATTATAGTTTTTGTCGTAGATTCCTTTAGTTTTTGTAAAGAGTCCGTTTTTTCGATATTTTGTATTTTTTTAATTTCGTCTGAGTACTGTTTACCTTTTTGTTGACATCATTAAATGACTTAATTCATTCGTCCCTCTTATCGTCTTTAGTCATTTTCTGAATTGATGTGTTAAGTGAATTATATTTCTGTATTGTAGGTCAGTTAAAGGTCTCGATAAATTTGTCTTTTGTATTTAAATAAGGATATAGCTTGGAAGGGGATATTTTAATTACTTTGTTGTAAACTTTGGTGAGTGGTTTTCAGTTGATTCGGATAAAATTTTAAAGAATACCGATGTTGTGTTTTGGTTGATTATTGTTAATGAATTCGTCAAAGTCTTTGGTTACTTTGTCCTGATCATAGTCTTTATGTCGGAATATATGTTCTTTAATATATGAATAAGTGATTTGATCTGATCTAAGTGGATTAGATGCTGGATGTTGGATGTGCAAAGTAGGATATCAGGAGTGGTGGAATGATTGTGGGAAATTATAAATGTGGCAGTATTAAATCGTACAATGTTTAAGTTAGCAATAAAAGAAGAACATTGCTTTGTTTTTGGCTTTATTCATATTAAATTCACCATTTGACAATTTGATCATATGAAAAGGCTTTTGTAAGGATGTATCAGGTTTCATGGGTCGTTTGTTCGCACGACTTGCATTTAAAGGTGAGAGTGGACTCACATCTGTTTGTATTAAGTGTTCTTGTACACTTTACACATGATATTCTTTAGTCAGTAGTTTTATGGTCAAATTTATTACATTTGCCAAATGTGATTGGGATAGATGTCGGTGCCCTGTTCTCATTTAGCGTATAACGTTTATACATGTATTTAAATTGTTTGTTTGGTGAACGATTCATGCGAGGAAGTAATTTCCCTAATCATATATGTACTCATATTATCTATTTTGGCAATTGAACAAATGAAATTTTTTCTGATTTTAATACTTTTATATTATGTTCTATATTTTTGGGTTTAATTATTTGTGTATCCTCGTGGACTTTTTATTTGGACCACACTTTCGCGAGCTAGATCCGGGACAATACAGCAGTAGTTGTTAGTAATAATGTGAGATTGTAGTTTAGTGTTTGTTTTGCAGTTCTGTAGTTTATTTGTAACACAGTAGTTTGAGTGGGTTGTGTCTTTGGTTGCGGTTGTTATTATGCGGGTGTTTTTGGTTGCTAGGTGGGTGTTTTTTGTCTTGTGCGTTACATTTTTGTCTGTTCATTGAGATTTGTTGTAGTGGAATGTTTTTTGTTGTTGGTATTGGTCTTACTTTTTTTGCCTTTTTAGTCTTGATGCCGGTTTTATTGTCATTTGGGTGTTCTCTCTTCCTGGCCACCGAAGTAAATTGGCTTGATGTGTCTGCGATGAAGTGGATATGGTGTCTATCTTCATCTCACTTGAGGATCAGTATTTCTGGAAGTTAAATTGCATAGATTTTACTACATACAATTACTGATAAACACTTTATATACTTCGGCGTTCACTCGTGCGATCTCGCAGAGTTTTTGGACTCCACTTTCTACTATATTTAGCATTTTTGCGCCTAGATTTTGTGAACTTTCTTTGTGTTTTTAAGAGTCTTCAGTCATCTTTCTTCGAGATTTCTAATATTTTCTAGCTATTACTCTTTTATTTTCCAATAATTATTCACTATCTCGTGCTTTATTTTAATAAAAATTTCCGGCAATTTCTCTTCTTTTTATAATTTGTAACCTACTACTTCCAGTAGTAGGAGTATTTCCCGTAGGGGTGGGAGAGGTGCACGGCCATTTAGTAGCGACCCCACGTACCCGAGTCGTTCACTGCACACACACGCACTTTTGTGCAAATACACATGTACACAAACACACACGCACACATAGATACACACACATACAGACTGTGAAGCACGCTGACTGCCAGCCTATCCCCCGTGAAGTAATGCCTGACGGGGATTCTGCGGGGTGGTAGGGCGACATGGAGAGGTGGTTTTGTAGTGGGTATACTTGTTCTGGGGAGTCCCATACTTTGTCTATAAAAGATGTTTCACCTACTGGCTACAAAAAGAAGTAGTAGGAGTATTGTTTGTCTATCACCCACATAGGATTTTGAAGTTTTGAGTAATTATGTGTGTGTAAATCAACTAGTTATTTCCCTCACTCTAAAGCGTTACCAATACTGCATTATTGTTATCTTTAATTCGATGGCAACCGTATTTTCAATTACCGGCGAAGCTAAAAGACCTATGGTATGATAGCAAGAAGAAAAGGGCGAAGAAGTTTTAGAATTGTTATATCGTCAAAACATATTTATGAAATACTATCTTCAATAAAGGTGTTTACTGCTCTGAACTGAACAGTTTTTTCAGCTTTTAGTTTGAGGCAATATTGTATTTTTCTCTAGATTTCTAAAATACCCTAAGAAACTTATAATGCGTCGTCAAACAAAAACGTGCAGTTCTTTCATAAGTATCTATATAATACACTTTTCGTGCAATTCGTATCCAAATCTTTCTTCCAGAAATAATGATCTTCACTAATTTTTATTATACATTTTACAGAAGGAACCTGACACTATTGAACGTGTTTTTCTGAATTAGAAAGAATGTGAAATTATTGAATGATTTATTTTAATAATAAATAATAATATTGTGCACACAATTTTACATCATTTATTATGCGCTGAATATTATAGCGCGCTCAAAGTTTCTTGTGGTTTTTTAATATATTTGGGCTTATGATTCACACATTACTCAGTTACCCATGATCGGCTCCATGTCTCTATTTCAGCTAACTAAATTTATTTGTAAGTGTCACGTATGGACTATATAAATTTGTGGCATAAATAATACTG
This sequence comes from Ontholestes murinus, assembly GCA_963969525.1. Taxonomy (NCBI): domain Eukaryota; kingdom Metazoa; phylum Arthropoda; class Insecta; order Coleoptera; family Staphylinidae; genus Ontholestes; species Ontholestes murinus. The sequence continues at coordinate 55,314,151 of OZ018390.1, read as the reverse complement.
ATTATAATTTTTAATGCAACTGCGAAATCCAGACTAATATCGAAATAAAAATCGTCTTTCGTGGTTTCACTTCCTAATTATGCTTTAATCCATACTTCTTTAGGATTAGTGCATAGTTAGGAAGTGAAATCATGAAAGTCGATTTTTATTTCGATATTGGTAGGTTTTCGTAGTTGCATTAAAAATTTGCTATTAGCAAGAAAATATTTACTTTAATGTTTTAGTACTTTTAAAGTGGAACTTAATGAAAGCTTAAAGGCAACTGCTTAAATATGTACGTTACTGATGATCTTAATTATAATATTTTCAAAAAACATTTACACAATAATAGCAGAAGTACTTATTTTTCCAACATTTACATTCAATATAATATCTTATAATCTTATAAATTATAAAATTGTAAAAAAAATATTTTCATACCGATGTATACTATATTGAACTTTATTAACACATTTGTTAAGAGATGTCAAACCTATTAATTGTCTGAAGATTACTCAACAATATAAAACATTAATAATAAAAAAGATACAAGAACTTAATGAAAGGCTGTAGTACAAAATACTACATAATGAATTTATAAATATATCTAGTTTATTAATTTCATTTTAGCTCACTGAATAAGTTTCTAATGTACTACTTTACATATTAAATCTAACTTAGATTATAGGTGAAAGTAAAATAATGTACTTATGTTACTTCACCCTCCTATTTTATAGGGGAAAAGGCGCGTGTACTTCACACCCCCGAAATCAGCATAAGATCACACACCATAAAGGGGCAAACATTTAATTAGATGTGTGCATATCAAGTATCTGTTAGAATCAGACGCCCAGTCCCTTTAATGGGATAACTTCGAAGGGGAAGCCTGAACGTGTTAAATGGGTTAGGGTAAAACTATGCTCACACACACATATAAAATATATTCTCAACGGCAATAAAAAACGATTCACCAAACACTAAATATATAATGTATTAATACAACATCAAAGCATAATATTATTATTTACTCAATATTTACTGGACTTATTATTTAATGGTTAGTAGTATATTTGAAATAAGGTAATCAATTGTAAAATCCATCGGATCAACGGCATTACAAAATCGTGTATCATATTTCTCACATATTTGAGTGGAACGAAAAATGTATTTAGTTTTGCTGTGAAAATTCATTCAATCATAAAAAATATTTCTAGTAGTAATTTTAATTACAGTACTTTTTTATTAAGTAGATTTAAAGTTAATATTAAGTTTCATGCAACAATTTCTGGACAAATTTTTAGCACTAATAATTTTCACATAATTCTACTCATAATTTACTTAAGTAGTTAATTATAACCAAAATACAACATTTCAATAAAAGACAAGCATATAGTTATTGAGTATATATTACATATCTACTGTATCAGAAATGAAAGGACTCTTTAATTGTAAAATACTTATTGCGAAGCTTATCATTGCCGCAGTGGCGCCCTGCGAGGGATAAAGTGCATGTTTATTAGAACTGGAAATGGCCCGGAGGTGTTATCTGATGAGATCGATAGGTCGTTATGAATTCATTTCTTGCGTGCAATCCTCGCTAGCTAGCAGTGCAGCATTGTGAAAAGAGTATAAAGTAATTGTTTCCTCAAGAATGATTCTTCGGTCCGTTCTTGGCACAGATGCAGGCGGTGCAATCTTTGCGTTTTATCTGTTCTCGCTCTGTGTTTTACGCTTGCGGCTCCCGATTCCGACGAAAGGATTTGTCAAGAAAACGAAGCCAATTTCTTGCTCTGCAGATCCCTATTCCGATGACGATGCCTTCAGTTTGGATTTCATGTGGCGTTAATAAAAGCAAAAATTTATTCAAATACACCATGTACATCATATTGATGACAGACAGTTTATACACTATCTGCTCAGTAATCTCTAAGATATTTAAAGAGTGTATATAGATAGTTTTTAAATACAAAATGAATGATATTTTAATTTTAATTTTATTACATTACTGGAGAATTTATAATGTAAAATATATATTTTTAAAATAGTCTCGTTACTTATAAAATAATAATATAGTTTAAGGACACATTGTATAAGCATACACTCATTTGTATGTCACAAGTACCGAATATTCCGTTATTTAGATTGAATCTACGATAATTAGCCAGCAACGTTAACGTAGTGTTCTAAATTCAATTATCTGCATGTGTCGTATTAAACAGGTCGGATAATTGAAATATTGGACATTTTCCATTTCACTTAAATGTGGTGCGAAAACGGACGCACAGATATGTTAGAAGTGTTATGGTATTCATTTACTGTTGCAAGATTTATATTCGATTTAAATGCTGATAACGCTCGCGGAACCCATGGACACATTTCTATATGCCGGGCATATCGGCTATAAATGGGAGGGTTGCGATTAAAATTTATTGGCCGCCGAATTTCCACCGATTTTCGCAATACGTACATCATTTGGCGTCTGTTAATCCGTTTAAAATTTGCCTGCCTCTCCTTTTATTCCCACTCGGCATGTGTGCATTGATTAGTTCTAAACACGTCCTAAAATTGGATTAATTACAGTTGAGCGTAATAGATTACTTATATGGGTACTTATTTACTTACTATTAATTTACTACTAATGCAATTCAGTTATAAAATATTAAAAAGAAAGATACTAGAATCAATGTTAAAAAATATGTAAACTATGCTAGTTTAGAAATAATATAAAGCTAATAAAGTAACATTCGCTAAATTTACCATGACTAAAATGAATGAACAAAATGATAAATTTTGAATAATATTAATAATCATTGTCGTATGTATTAAAAACTAAACTATTTTGTTAAGAATAATCTGTGGGTACGCTGGATGCTGTTTAATACATCTGAATAAGTAATTGTTTTTGCTTGTATAGATCATTTAGACTTTTTACTAGCAATTTCTCTTGAAAAACTAAATTTTGGGGATTCTCAGTTTCTTTATGATTCATTTAAGTGGGGAAGAGAAAAATAAGTCCTTCGCTTAAATCTTTTATTAGTTTTCCCGCCGAAATTATCAGCTGTGAATTCAGCTACTAGAAAAGTCAAAACAAACCCGAATTTCGCTCAATTGGTATTAAATCTCCGATAGTTACAACGGCGCAAACACAAGTAAATGAGCTCAAAAATAAAACTCTCGCGCCAGCTAACAATCGCGCAAACACTACTTGCATACTTTATCAACTGAATGCAGATTCCCTTAATATTAACAATAGTGTGAACGGAAATAATACAGCCTCAACTAGCCTAAGCTATTCAGCTGGCAACATCGCAGCCATCTGAAACAACACAAAAATGCAGCTGATGTAAACATTGGAAATGGAAAGATAAGTTCATTAGATAACGGATCATTCTCAAAGGTACAAAAAAAGTAAAACGGAAGAGTACAGGTGTAATCAGTGGAAGGAAGGCTGACTCTAATCTAGCTATCGCAGATAGGAAATTCTGGATTTTTACAACAGGTTACAGTGAGAGTGTATCAACTAAATTAACACAAACAGTTTCTAAAAGGTGACATAGCTTCAGAGCACTATTACGAAAAAATACTTTATAAATATATTAGTAGGAGATTTTAATATACAGTTCCAATCGATAAATTCTGCGTACTCAAATTTTGCCGACATTTACACCTGTTATGGGTTTGATGCCTTAGTAAATAAACCTACAAGAGAAAGTAACGGTATCGACAATATAACAACAAACATGAGAACAAATGTACTTAGTGTAAGTGTTCAAGAGACCTGTCTTTCGGACCATAAAGGTTTATGTTCCCAACCGTAGGATTCAAGCTCATAATTTTGTTTCCAGACCAATCACCATAGAGGGTCTTTAAATTTTTTATAATGATCTTTCCCTAGCATCCTTGGATTTTGTTAATTTAAATATAGATTTAAATGAAAAATGACAGATCTTTATCAGTCATATAACTACTGCTATGACAAGGGCGTTCTCGGAGAAAACCAAAGAAAATATTTACCTATATACAAACTTCAAAGAAAAATATTACATCCCAAAAATTGCTAGTAAGTAATGCCAGTTGAATAATGATTATATTAATATATCATGCAATCCACAATAAAGCAATATATAATATTTTAAATCATAAATGTCAAACTAAAAACACCAAGTTAAAACAATCAAATCAAACAGCCTATGAATTTAATGATTACTTCATCAAGGCACCGAAAGAACTTATAAAGCGTCTACATAAATTAAATATTAATCCACTAATATATATATATATATATATATATATATATATATATATATATACAGGGTGAGTTTTTTTCGATGTTTTCTATGGGGATCTCGGAAACTATAAGAGATAGAGAAACGGTTAAATGGGGAAAGAAGTGTAGATTTACGAGAGGAATAAAATTCCACTTTCAAAGTTTTCAAAAAAGTCAAGGGTAACTAGATATTTTGAAAAAAGTAAAAAGTGTCAATTTTTTCAAATAAATATATCTCGGTTATTATAACAGATAGAAAAAAACTGTGAAGGACAAAGTTTTAGATAATTTTATGCAGATTAATAAAAAATAATCAGAAAATTTTTTATCGCAATTATTTTCCGAGATATGACGCAAACTTACATTTTTTTAAACGGAAACCATAGTTGGCTGTGACCTCATTCAAATGGAATTTTTTTCTCTTTAATCCAATATTGCATATGACATAGTTATTTCTAAAAATGAGTGAGTTATAGACATTTAAAATTTTATTATAAATAAAAAATGGGTAGCCATAGAAAAGGTGAAAGTAAAACAATTGCAGTTGTTTATAATATTAGCAATATTGTAATTATTAGTTTTACAGAGATAAACAAAAATGAAACAACTGCATAAAGTAATTCTGTAATTATTAATATATCAATGGGAGAGAAATTTTAATATTAAAAATGACATAAATTATATCTTTTTAAAATTGAATTTATGGGTTTTTGACTATTCTCATGTAAATTGAATTAAATATTTCAATAACAAGTAGTTTATGATCCTCCACAGATTGATATGATTTTTCATATACTTTGTTTTTTACATAACCCTACAGAAAAAATTCTAAAACGCGCAGATCGGGAGATCTAGGTGGCCCTGGGATTGGTTTATTTCTTCCCACTTATGAGTTAGGAAAAGCATCATTGAAATAATTTGTAAAGGCAACATGTTATGAGGTCGAACACCGTCATATTGGAACCATATTAATCTTGCTTGTAATGATAAATTTAAATAATCGAGCGTATCTTCAAATGTTTTCTGAAGAAAATAAAAGTAATCAGTTTCACTTAGTGAGCTTTCAAAAATATATGGACGAAAATTATTAATCCAAACACACCATGGATTAAACCCAAATTTAATTTGTAGTTTTCTCTGTGAAACTTCTCGTGGATTCTCTTAAGTTCATCTTTGTTCATTGTGGCGATTAAAAATACCACAATTACTGAATCGCGATTTATCTGTTCATAATATTTTTGTAAGAAACGTATTATCCTCTTGACAAATGGGTTTAAGGCCATTTGATAATTATAAAATTATTATTCTTATGCTGGTTTTTCATTTTTATTTAACTTTGTAGAACTAATAATTACAATATTGCTATTATTATAAACAACTGCAATTGTTTTACTTTCATCTTTTTCATGGCTACCCATTTTTTATTTATAATAAAATTTAAAATGACTATAACTCACTCATTTTTAGAAATAACTATGTCGTATGTCATATTGGATTAAAGAGAAAAAAATTACCTTTTGAATGAGGCCATAGCCAACTATAGTTTCCATTTAAAAAAATGTAAGTTTGCATCATATCTCGGAAAATAATGGCGATAAAAATTTTCTCTCTGTTACAATAACCGAGATATATTGATTTGAAAAAATTTACACTTTTTACTTTTTTCAAAATATCTAGTTACCCTTGACTTTTTTGAAAACTTTGAAAGTGGAATATTATTCGTCTCGTAAATCTACACTTCTTTCCCCATTTAACCGTTTCTCTATCTCTTATAGTTTCCGAGATCCCCATAGAGAACATCGAAAAAAACTCACCCTGTATATATATACATATATATCAAAACAATTGCCAATTTTAATTTAACTAGTAAGATTCAATCAAGTTAGGGATATAATAAATAATTAAATAATTTGAAAAATAAAAACTGCACTAACGTATACGAAATTAACACAAAACTAATAAAAACAGCGAAAGATATTTTAATAATTCCACTAACAAGTAAAATATTTGAATATGTTCTGAAATTTTAATTATATACATACTTTGAAGAGAACAACCTGTTTAAAATGCAAATCAATTTGGTTTCAGAAAAAATAAACCTACTTGTAATGCAATCCTCGATCTAACAAACTATATTCTCAGTGGATTTGAACGAAACGAATATGTGGGATGTATATTTTACAACTTATCGAAGCCCTTTGATTGTGTATCCAATGAACTGTTTCTAAGCTTCCATATTAGCGAATTAGTGTAGAGTCTATTAATTTATTAAGTTCTTATTTGACAGGTAGAGAATAAATAACGTTACATAAGGGGTCGAAATCATAATCTGATACCATATCAAGTGGTGTCCCGCAGGGGTCTCTCTTAGGCCTACTGCTATTCTTAATTTTTATAAACGACCTGTCAAATTATGCCTCTGAAATATACGCTGTATGTAGAATAATACAAAATGCTGTCAAGCCGAAAACCATCTCTCCACAATGTTGGATAGTTTAGGAGATACACAATCAATGATAAAAGAATGGCTACAGAGTAACAAACTGTTGCTTAATGAAGAGAAAAGCTCAAAGGTTATTTTTACACTAAAAGATCGTACAAATGTGATGAGAGGCCTGAAAATCGGGTTCTTAGGTGTAGTACTGGTCTAACGATTATCATGGATTAGTCATACTGAATCTTTAAGCAAAAATATATCTAAATATATGTACTTAATTCGAAGCTCGATTAAAGTGAATAATTTAAGAACTATTGTAAACAGTTATGATTCACTTGTAGAATCTCAAATAATGTATTCGAGTTTACTCTGGGGTTACACTCCCCATATCAAACGTATATTGGGCCTGCGATGAAGATGTATTAGGGCGTTACTACAACTAGAAGATATCAATATGATGGCCAAGATCATTTTAGAAATACTAAAATTTTAACTGTGCCCTCACTGTATATTTTAAAATATGTTTTATACGTAAAAAGTCATTTACATTTATACACACTAAGAAATCAGGATCATAGCTATAAATCTAGATAAAAGAAATAGTATAAACTATCATGGTTCATTATTCTTCAATAAATTTACTAATGAACTAAAAACACTAAATTATGATACATTCAAAGCACGCGCGAAACAATTACAAACGCTTATTATTCTGCAAAAGATTTCTTAATTGATGACTTATTAATATAAAATTTTTAAATTGTATTATGTTATTAAATGTGTGATCAATCACATTAAAAATTAAAAAAATCATTTGCCCAAGCAATCCTTTAGTCCAGAATTTCACTTGAATTGACTGTTTCGAATAACATAGTAAGACAGAACACATGGAATTTTACAATTTTTCTATTAATTATAGCCAGTGATTCGTTTAATTTTGAATCACTGGCTATAATTAATAGAAAAATTGTTTATAGAAAAGTAATAAAACTTTTCCTAATTCTTCTAATGTAGAAAATCGCGTCGCTTACATAAAGAGAAACAATCCCAGTAATAGTTGAAAAACAAAAATCGTACATTTTTTTTTAAAGAAATCATTTTTTACAGTTACTAATTTTATGATCCAACTTTTTCATTAGGTTCTTCAGATCAAATAATTGGCAACAATAACATAATGAGCCTAATAAATTAAAAACTCTTATTAAAAGCATTACACATGCTTGAAAAAGAAACCTTCCTAGCAAAAATGTGTTCCTGATTTCGAATTACAAAATTAAACATATTTTTATTATTTGAAATTTACTCATTAAAAATCTATATTTATCATTAATTGATAACACGTGATTATTAGATAGCCAAGAATTATTTAAGGTAATTGCAAACCATCATTTTAAATCTTTTGGAAAATACGTAACAAAATATTAGAATAATTGACGAAAATCATTCATAATGAAAGTCTCAAGGCAAAAAGGCCGTTAACGTATTCAAAGCAGCCAAAGAAGTTGATACCAGAAATATTAGATTTTCTAGCGATAAAACCAAGATGCAGCGAAATCACTTAACAGCCTTGAAACCAAGAATTGGATAAACGCAAAAACCGGCGAATGAAACTTAACAATTAAATATTTCATTACTGGAAACGAATCACCCTTTTGAAAATGACATTCTTTCGGTAATTTTCGTCAATTGTAACAACTTATTATACAATGTGTCCTCGGGTAAAAATCATTATTATTTATTTTACGACCAAAAGTCATCCAAAAAGTTCTGCTTGTTGAGAAAATGATTTGAGGATAAGAAAAAATTTTAGATCACATTTACATGATGTTAATAAATTAGGAAAGTATGAAAATGCTTCAAGTCGCAATGATTTCTACATACCTACAGTTTACAAGATAGCTAATGTTTTATTAATTGCTTCGAGCTACTTGAGGTTTTCTATTTCAATATTCTCTTTTAGAACAAGAAAAAATGTCAATTTCAGAAAGTCCTTCTACAGCTCTAACTATGTCAAAACCAATATATTATGTAGAATTATTAGATTAACTAAATTGTATAGTTATGAGAATCTAGAAACATTTCATTTATATTGTTTTAACAGTTTATATAAATGTAATTTGTGTGTTACAATAGCAAGTTATTAAAGCGATACTTTTTTGAATATATTTATTTTTGTCGAACTATTTATTTTAACAGTTACGTTGAGTGAATATGGTGAGAGAAAATATGAAAAAGAAATAAGTTTATGCTGATTTTATTGTAATAAACTAACAAATAGTAATTAAAATACTTTAATTATTTTTTTTTATAAATAAATATATAATAGATTATGTAGTGACAGAAGAAAGAGCAAAATAATAGATAGATACAATAGTAAAGAGAAGCTTCGAAATAGGAAGTGATCACTACCTACTAGAAGTAACTACACTTATGAGAGACTCTCAAGATAAAGAAAAAGAAAAGCCGCTACCAACTACAGCAATAAACTACAAAATAAGATCATATAAACTAAGGGATCAAGAAACAGCAATACGATATAAGGAGACAATAGAGGACAAGCTAGCAGTGGTAAAAGGAAGCGACAATGTGGAGGAAATGTGGAAATCTAAAAAGAAGTATGCTTGAGGCGCCACAAGAGACTTGTGGGGTTAGGAAGAGTACAAACAAGAAACAACAGACAGCTTGGTGGTCAGAGCACATACACGAAAAGATAAAAGAAAAGAAAAATACATGGCAAAAATACTTAAATGATAAAAACAATAATAACTACGAAAGATACAAAAAAAGAGGAAAATAGTAACAGACGAGGTGAGAATAGTAAAGACCAGGGATTGAGAAAAGTTCGGTGAGACAATAGAGAAGAACGCAAAGGAAAATCAAAAGTTATGCTACAAAATCATAAAAGGATGCAAGAAAGGAAAAGGGCAAGAGGCGAGATACATACAAGATAAAAACTGAAGAATGCTGAAAGATAAGGAAGAAATAATAAAAAGATGGAAATAATATTTTGAAAACTTACTAGATACAAATAACGACAATGAGAAAGAGACACAAAACAGCGATAAAACTAACACAGAAACAGTAACGGAGATAATCAACGAAATGAATTACTGGAAATAATAAAGGATCTAAAAACAGGAAAAGCACCAGGTCACGACCAAATAATAGCAGAAATTATTAAGCAATTGGGACCTATAGATAAAGATAAACTAGTAATATTACTGAACAAAATATGCGAGACAAATAACATACCAACGGATTGGCAAACAGCTCTAATTGTTCAAATATACAAGAAAGGCGACAAGACAAAATGCATCAATTATAGTGGTATAACATTAGTAAGCATAGGAATGAAAATATTAGAAAAAACACAATGCGGTTTTAGAAAAGGAAGATCCACACAAGACAACATTTTTACAATAAAAGAAGTCACAGAAAAAAGAATCGAAAATAATAAAAATACATATCTAGGATTTATATACCTAGAAAAAGCATTTGACATAATACCAAGAAAGAATATGTGGCGAATACTTGACAAAAGAGGTATAGAAAACAAGACAGTCAAATTAATACAGAACATATACAACAATAACAGTAATGCGGTAATATCCTAGGGGCAAATCAAGAACATTCATGACAAAAAATGGACTAAGACAAGGAGGAGGTCTAAGCTCAACACTATTAAACATATATATGGATGAAATAATGAAGAGTATGAAAGCAGAAATCATAAAAACAAATGTAGGATACAAGAATATGCAAGTGGTCAAAATATCAGAAGGAGCATACGCGGACGATATAATAGTGATGTAATAGCAGAAAATGAAAGAAATTTGCAGCACAACCTGAACGAATGGAATAAACATCTAAAAAAATATGGCATGAAAATGAACTACAACAAAACAAGGGTAATGATAGTAGGAAAACCTAAAAAACATATAAATATAAATATAGAACAACATTTGATAAAACAAGTGGAGTAATTTAAATACCTAGGAGTAGAAATCACAGAAGATGGAAAAATGGAGAGAAATTAAGCAACAGAATAAACAACACAATAAAAGAGTACTATGCAATATATAACATACTTAGTAACAAAAAATAGTTAAGTAGAAAGACTAAAATGAGTATAAATAAAACAATTTACAGATCTATTCTGATGTGGAAGCTAACAAACAGAGATAAAAGTAAACTACAGGCGATAGATATGAAATATTTGAGAAGAGTATAACAAGTAACGAGAAGAGACAGAATAAGAAATAAAGACATAAAAGTAGAACTGGAAATTGAATCATTAAATAAGTTTATAGAAAGGAAACAATTCAGCTGGTGGGGACACCTAATTAGGATGGAAATCACAAATCAAACAAAATAAATTTGAGAAACAAGAACAGGAAACAAAAGTGGAAGAGGAAGACCAAGAGAAAACTAGGACAACAAAATAGAAGAAATGATAAACAATAGAGGAAAGACAGTTAAACAAGCAAAGGAATTGGCGAAGAAAAGAAGAGAGTGGAAAGAGTTCGCAAATAAATAAAATAGAAATATTGTAACAAAGTAATGTAAAATTCATAGGCTACACCGAAAGGTAAATGGCATTTTTGATAATATATATAATTGATTTTATAGAGGAAGACTAAACAGACAAAACTTTTCATTTAAAAAAATCCTTAGCACTTTATAAAATAATATTAATGACGTTTTTCAAAATAAAAATCGAAAGCTTTGAATACAAATGTTACCTATTTTTTTTATACAAAAATGAAGTTCATTTACTTAACTTGAATGTGAAAAACCTTAATTTGCTTTTTGCCCAACATTCTAAGAAAAAAATACCAACTTAGGAAAACGATTATAAAGGAATGTAGTTAGTTTTTAAATAGTTTTTTTCTGAATTTTTGATTTCGACAAATTAAAACACAACACAATACAAGTTACTCGCATTTTGTTTTTTTATGGATTGAAAGTCACATGCAATTGGAAATATTTGTGCAGTATATCAAAGGACAAATTGTAAACCAACTGGCAAATACAATAAAAAAAAACTCAACAATTAAATGAATGAAAATTATTTCTTTACATTTTTGAACTATATTTTATTTATGTATACTATTTTAAAAACATATATAGCATGGTAGAAAATGAATAAAAAAATCCAAATTAAAATGTTAATAAAAAGAACAATTCATTTTCTAAAAAATGCAATAAAAACTAAGGCGAATATAAAGTTTTTTCCTTTGTTTTAAAACTATGGAAATTGCACCATAAAAAGCTTCTTGCCTTGTAAGAGTAAAAAATTTAATTTCTTATTTGAAGATAACTAAAAAATTATAGACAAAAATTAAATGCAAGAAAGCTAGTTTATAAAAAACAATTTCTTTGCAATATACTTAACTTTTTATTCCTAAATTATGCCTGAACGAATATGTTAAGTATTAACACAAACAAACTATATTAGGCTGATATTCAAAAGTCGGTTAAAATTTATAAATCCTATATATAAACACCTTTATTGACAGATATTTACATGTTAACATTTGATAAGCTAATAAATGAGCTGTTAGTTTGTTAATCTGACAAAAGGCTAACGATCAGAGCAGAGATCTGTCTCCATAAATCCGATATGTTGCAAAAATATAAAAAAGTATTTTTATAACATCTTGCAAAATTGAAATAAATTAATTTTAAATTTTTAAATGGAAATAATCCAAACATTGTAAAGCGTTTTATTTTTTCCCCGATTTTTGTTTTGAGTTATCGTTTACCATATGTGAACATTTATTCTAGATGCTTCTTTATTTTTTATTTTTTGTTTTAATGAAATTAACAGTATATGAGTGCACAATTCTGGCCACTTTCTATTTATTAGTATTTTTTAAGTATATTATTTATCTTATTTAATAATTTTAAATAATAAATAAAACACTTTTACTTTGCTGGTATAATTTACTTTTTAACTTTTTGATTTGCCCTTATTATTTGAAAATTAATTATTAAAGATTATTATTTTTTTATCATAAAGAAATCAATAGCCTATCTTTAAAGTAACTAATTATAAATATTCAGATTTTTTCCTTATTATATTGTCTTTAAAACATAAACATATAAGACACATGTCTTATTTATATATCATTTTATTTTGTAGATCAATATTAAGCGACTCAATTATATAGTTACTAATAAATTTAAATGTGTTGTGACTCAAAGTTAAAACTACACAATTATGTCGGGATTAAAGTTATATTAATTAACGTTGCAAATTCAATTCAAACTTTGTCAGAAATTATAAAGGAAATTGATTAATTAAATTACAAGGATACAATCAACTCTGTTGATAATTAACACAAAGTCAAATTATTTACTAATATAATAACATATTAAGAGAATTATGCGATTTGTTTTTAATAAGGTTGATGTAATGTACAATAAGATATTTCTATGAAAAAAAAAACGGTTTTATTTATGTTGAATTTTTATATTTATTAAACACGTATTGAAGTTCTTATTACTTCTGGAGAAATAAACAAAGTTTATAAACAAAATGCCTTTTTATTTATTGTTATTTATACCCCTTAAGAGAAAACATTCATTCAACTGTGGGAAATATTTTACCAATATTCTTTTATTGCGTTGGGTTTTATAAGGCACACATTTGTAAACATTTGAATATTTTGGCCAGGACTTTCATCTAGGTCGGTAGAATGATATGAGTGTTTCCCCACGGGAATCGTGCACAAAGCAAAAACCCCAATGGAGTAGTTAGTGTTTGGGCCTCACATCCAACTATCCCCTGCACCTAGGGACACTCCCATCATTTATATCCAACATTACAAAATATATGTTCAGTCTTAATTATTGCCCTTATTAGTGAATTGTGTGTAAGGGGTACCTAGAGTAAACTTGCATCACTAAACTTTCCGCCGTAACGTTCTATCCCTTACCGCGTCGACTAATTAAACACTCGGCCCTTTTTGAATCCGGCCGGCAATTTTTATTTCTGCAACAACCTGAGAGCAACTTGTTGATGCCCCGAGTGTAAGGACAATAATTAATTACGTGCGAGCTATTTATAAAATGTTTATTTTCTATGGTCGTTTAGCCGGTTGCCAGAAGGGTGAGAATTAATTAAGTTTTAATTATGTTTTCGAATAAAAAATTAATTACCTCTCCATATTTCCTTATTGCACACCGACACTTATTATTCGAATAATTCGTTTTTAATTATCTAGACACGGATATTGCTAACGAGTTTGGATGATTTGCCATTCAGATTTTGAGTGAAATAAAAACGCAATGTCTTAACTGGGTTTATTCTTGGTATATATTATATGTATATTAACAGTATAGAAATAATAATAGCACATTGCAATATACAGGGTGAGTTTTTTTCGATGTTCTCTATGGGGATCTCTGAAACTATAAGAGATAGAGAAACGGTTAAATGGGGAAAGAAGTGTAGATTTATGAGACGAATAAAATTCCACTTTCAAAGTTTTCAAAAAAGTCAAGGGTAACTAGATATTTTGAAAAAAGTAAAAAGTGTCAATTTTTTCAAATCAATATATCTCGGTTATTATAACAGATGGAAAAAAACTATAAAGGACAAAGTTTTAGATAATTTTATGCAGATTAATAAAAAATAATCAGAAAATTTTTATCGCCATTATTTTCCGAGATATGACGCAAACTTACATTTTTTTAAATGGAAACCATAGTTGGCTGTGACCTCATTCAAAAGGTATTTTTTTTCTCTTTAATCCAATATGGCATATGACATAGTTATTTCTAAAAATGAGTGAGTTATAGTCATTTTAAATTTTATTATAAATAAAAATGGGTAGCCATGAAAAAGATGAAAGTAAAACAATTGCAGTTGTTTATAATAATAGCAATATTGTAATTATTAGTTCTACAAAGTTAAATAAAAATGAAAAACCAACATAAGAATAATAATTTTGTAATTATCAAATGGCCATCTGTATGTGGTATAAACCCATTTGTCAAGAGGATAATACGTTTCTTACAAAAATATTATGAACAGATGAATCGCGATTCACTAATTGTGGTATTTTTAATCGCCACAATGAACATAGATGAACTTAAGAGAATCCACGAGAAGTTTCACAGAGAAAACTATAAATTAAATTTGGATTTAATCCATGGTGTGTTTGGATTAATAATTCTCGGTCCATATATCTTTGAAAGCTCACTAAATGAAACTGATTACTTTCATTTTCTTTAGAAAACATTTGAAGATACGCTCGATTGTTTAAATTTATCATTACAAGTAAGATTAAAATGGTTCCAATATGACGGTGCTCCACCTAATAACATGTTGGCTTTACAAATTATTTACATGATGCTTTTCCTAACTATAAGTGGGAAGAAATAAACCAATCCCAGGGCCACCTAGATCTCCCGATCTGCGCGTTTTAGAATTTTTTTCTGTGGGGTTATGTAAAAAACAAAGTATATGCAAAATCATATCAATCTGTGGAGGATCATAAACTAGTTGTTATTTAAACATTTAATTCAATTTACATGAGAATACTCAAAAAGCCATAAATTCAATTTTAAAAAGATATAATTTATGTCATAATAGTATTAATAGAGGACTCTTTGACCACATTTTTTTAATATTAAAATTTCTCTCCCATTGATATATTGATTATTACAGAAATACTTTATGGGGTTGTTTCATTTTGATTTATCTCTGTAAAACTAATAATTACAATATTGCTAATATTATAAACAACTGCAATTGTTTTACTTTCATCTTTTTCATGGCTACCCATTTTTTATTTATAATAAAATTTTAAATGACTATAACTCACTCATTTTTAGAAATAACTATGTCATATGCCATATTGGATTAAAGAGAAAAAAATTACCTTTGGAATGAGGTCACAGCCAACTATGGTTTCCATTTAAAAAAATGTAAGTTTGCGTCATATCTCGGAAAATAATGGCGATAAAAATTTTCTGATTATTTTTTGTTAATCTGCATAAAATTATCTAAAACTTTGTCTTTTACAGTTTTTTTCTATCTGTTATAATAACCGAGATATATTGATTTGAAAAAATTGACACTTTTTACTTTTTTCAAAATATCTAGTTACCCTTGACTTTTTTGAAAACTTTGAAAGTGGAATTTTATTCGTCTCGTAAATCTACACTTCTTTCCCCATTTAACCGTTTCTCTATCTCTTATAGTTTCCGAGATCCCCATAGAGAACATCGAAAAAAACTCACCCTGTATAGTTGCTTCTAAATTTGTAATAAACATTTCTTATGAATCATTTTATTTTATTTTATCTAAAACTTTATTCTACTTATTATTGATCATATTGCAAAAATCAGAATTTATGACAATTTTATTAGAAAAATGAGATTCTACACAAAAATTAAATAAATACAGGATCCCGCAGAGAAGTACGATATTTTTGGAACACGTATAACTCAGCGCAGGGGCAACCTAGCGTTTTCGGAATTATTGATATGCGACCACCCAACCTTGCCATTTTGTTTGGTTTAGTCATTATGGAACCTCCATACTAGAGGATCGTTAAAGTCTAAAGAAATTCAAGGTGAAGAAAGAGGTGAGAGATCTCCTGAAAATGTCGCTTGAGTTAGAACTCTGGAAGGAAAAAAACACGCAGAATGGTGACTTGCTTTCATAGCTGACAATTCGTAATGTTGATATCAGAAGAGTCTTATTTCGGCAAGATGAGGCAACTTACCACACCTCAGGGGAGTCAATCACAGTTTTGAGAGAACAATTTCCAGGACGACTCATTTCGTTACGTGAGGACACCGAGTGGCCCCCACGATCGCCTGACCTTACGCCATGAGATTTTTTTTTGCCTTAAGATACCCCGGCACGCATATTTATTAAGAAACCACGGCCTCTTGATCAGCTGCCCAATGCTACCACCAGAGAAATTCAAGCGATTTCGGACAACATGTTGGAAGGATGCATGTACAACTTCTCAACTTGAAGGAGTGTGTGATAACATATTTTTTAACCTTTTCTTTGACAACCTATTAAAAAAATAAAATTTTGATTTAATTGAATTCTCGGAGTTATGATTTTTTCAAATACGTCATACTTCTCTGCCGGGCCCTTTATAAATAAATAAAAAATTGCAAAACTTTAATGTATGTTAAAACTTTTTATCAATTTCATATAGAAATACCGAATGAAATAATATTACGCCAAGATAATTTAATTCAGAATTTAAATATTAGAAACGTTTAGTTAAAACCTACGAGGGATAGAAGGAAAGTAGAACCTATTTGCACGGCGCCGAATATAGTTTTTCGACTATGTGCTACTTTTTACGTCTTCCTGGCATTGAATCTGCGGTTTATGTGAGGGTATGTAACTTTACAAAATGAAACGTATAGATAGTGAAAAATGGAATACCTTTTTTTTAAACAAATAATAAAATTACAAAGTAGAGTAGTTTTATTATTTTATTTAGAAACAAAGGGAAAAAGTGTAATAATATTTTTTTAAATGTGAGGAAAACAAATAACAAAATTTTGTATTGATATTCTAATTAAAATATTAGTTTTAATCATATTTGTTCTCCGCGATAAAAGATAGTTAAGCTAAGAAGCAGGTGCGGCTTCTCGATGTCTATGCCCTGTTGGACAAAATGTCAAGAGAGTTTTTAATAGTGATTAGAAATAATAAGAATACAAAAGTATTGTAAGTCGGATTCCAATATCGATTTCCAAGTGTTGCGGGCCAGACAACAACGACGGATGGAGTTCTCGCAACGAGTCGCACCCAAGCCGACAACAATAATCTAGGAGTTAAAGAGCCGTTGGAAGAAATGGACCAGGACCAAATAAGGCGGGAATGGCGATGGCGCGGCTTAAGAGATAGTAACGCCTGTTAAGAAAATCAACACATTTATGCAGGAGGGCAAGGCAAAAATTACAAAAGGCACCGAGGCGTTAGCAGAAATCAAGTTTTCTAGAAAATACCACTGAAATAGGGATAGTCGAGGCGCTCGAGAAGGTGATAGTGTAAAAGGGAGCTATCCAAGTAATTTGAATTAGGAAGTATGCTTAAGAGTTGAGAATAGCCATTATTGAAAGTCCTAGGAATTGGGTTAAATGGTTCATTGATCGAGGAAGGATGAGGATTGGTTCGTCAAGCTGCGAGGTTGAATAAAACCCGAACCCAGTAGAACTATGAAGAAGATGCGAGGTGGGGTTAGTCGTCTCACAAAGAAAATGAGGGCAACTAAAAAGGTGCAGCCGAAGAACGGGGAGGCAGCATGACGGAGCGCAAAACAGGTCAAGGACTGCAAGAAGAGGCATGAAGTAACCCGTAGAGGAGAACCAGAGCCGTTGAAAGAGAGAACATGTTACTAAAGGCGATGGCGGTCCTCGATCTATAGGTAGCGATTACCATTATATTACTTATCGGGTGGCAGGGCACCAAGGCAGTGGGGTGAGATGTGACCAAGGTGACAAAGGTGGACATCTGTTACCAAAGAGAAAAATGGAGAATCCGAGCAAAGCTATTTACTAGCGGAACAAGGAAATTGCGTAGTCGAGCAGCAAGCCAGTAAGGATATATGCAGGAGCAAGGACAGTGATCTCTGGTGCTCGAGATAGAATGTGCGAGGGCCAAGGACAATTTATAGCTGGCAATCAAACCAGGGAAACAGGCGAAATGGAGGCAGCTGCAGGAAGAGGTGAATGCAGACATTTGGAGACGGCCCTATCTTATATTGCTCAAGAGGCTGGGGTAGGCCTCTCTAACTTTGCAACGTTTTGGCGCAGGTTATAGGAAGAGTCAAGAAGGTTGTAAATACCCTGTCGGCGGAGCTGATGAAGATTGAGCTGTTCTGGCGAATAAGGTCTAGGCTGCAGCTAGTCGGAAGGCAGTAAGCCCAAGGTGTATACTAAATGTGGCAATTAGTGTCGTTGCCAGGGATGACCCTGATGGACTGGTTCACCTATACAATGCATATTTGAGGGAGGGTACTTTTTTAAAAAGAGGTGTACTAGTATGCATCCCCAATTGAGAAAAGTTATGCACGGACCGTGATCGGCGGAGCTGATGGAGGTTGAGCTGTTCTTGGCCAGTAAGGTCTAGGCCGCAGCTAGTCGGAATGCAGTGGCATTACCAGGGATGACTCTGATGGACTGGTTCACCTATATATGGAAACATGGGCGTTTCCAGCCAACTGGCTTAATTTAAAAAAAAACTTAAATATTTTCATTATTCCATAAATAAAGAGCAATCAACATCAAAAAATCCAATCACCATTCATCAATTCATTAGTTCCAATTATCCAGACAGTTAAGCTAGCTAGTAAAGATATTTATTTTTTATACATAATTAGAGTCAAGAAAAGAAAAAGAAAAGAAAAATATTCTGTAAAATTTAAAACAGATTTTTGTAACTACATTTATTAAAAAAACGATTTATTTCTTAAGTCACTTTGGTAAATTTGGAAACAATTGTCGCGAACACCAAAATCGATATTTAAAAGTGTTATCCTATTTAATTTACGAAAAATTACCAAAGTGATTAGGTATATGAACTTTCAACAAGAAAAA
Organism: Ontholestes murinus; assembly: GCA_963969525.1. NCBI lineage: Eukaryota > Metazoa > Arthropoda > Insecta > Coleoptera > Staphylinidae > Ontholestes > Ontholestes murinus. Next base: position 55,294,883 of record OZ018390.1, on the reverse strand, counting down.
GCCTCAACTATTCAATTATTTCTTAAATAATAAAATCTAGCTTTTATTGCTTATTAATAATATTGTCAATATTATCCATATATCTATAAATAATAGAGCTAACTTTATTAGTCTTTCTAGAAACATAGTGTCTCGCAGCCATCTTTTCAGTGCAGACAATCTTCTTTCTGCAGAAGCAACGCTAACGGACAGACTACATAATATTTGTAAAATTATTTTTATGTTCAGTAAATGTTGGGGTCAAATTTTATGTATGTATCTAAATCATTTGCTGGTAATTGTTCTTTTAGTTTATTTTTCTTTTGCCATTGTAATTTCCAAAATTCCAATTAAAACTTAATTGCTATTGCACATTGAAAGAAACAAATGAGTACAAAAAGAGAAAGAGATATTGACAGCCCTGAAGCAGCGATATAAAACGTTGTAATAACAACAGGATACAAAAATAAAACAAAGGAAGATGAAAACAAGGACAAAACTCACGGAGTAGGCAAATCTAAATATAGCTAAGAACGATGTGGAAATGGAGGAACTAAAGAGCATGTTTAATGACTTGATGAGAGAAATGGCAAAAAACCTCAGAAGAACTAAAAGATAAGATCAGAAAACTAAAGAAAGAAATTAGTAATAAAAAAGAGAAGTGGGTCCTAGAAAAGCAAGAGACAAAGGGGAAAAGTAAATGAATAAAAAATAATATCGTAATAAAAGGCTTAACAGTAGAGGCAAACCAAGAGCAGAATGAAGTCGAGAATTTCACATTATATAGAAAAAACAAATAATACGAGTCAAAGTTGGGACATGTCAAACAAAACAACAAATAAGGACCTAGCACATGTAGAAAGATTCGTCCAAAAAAAATAGAGATATAGCAAGAGAAGAAAAAGCACAAGGAAACAGAGTAAGAATAGGATAACGAAAGATAACAATTCCGGAGAGGAGTACGAATAATTACCCAATTCCCCCTGAAACCGCCCCTGTATGAAGAGTACCTTTCCAATAAGAACTAGACTAGTCCTCTTTGCCAAAAAAGAGGGAAATTGGCAAGGATTCCTCACGGGCAGAGAAGGAAAGATGCTCGTAGCATATCATACTAGAGGCTCTAGTAAGAAGGGGAATGTCCGATTACCTGCTCCGCATGTTCAGAGAGACAAGAGCAGGCAGGAGGTGGAGGAACTGAGGAACTGTCCAGGAGCTTCAGCAGGGATCGATACTTGGGCCGCTACTGTGGAACGTCGTGTACGACGAAGCCTTCCGCCTACCACTGCCGGAATAGGTCGGCCTATTAGGGTTGACGATGGAGGAACTGGCCGGGACCAAGACGCAGGGACTGGTACTGGAGCCGCTATAGTGGAACGTCAAAAACGACGAAGTTAGAAGACGGAAGATCTAGGAAATCAATTTCGCGGCTAGGACAGCAACAGAAAAGGTAACAGAATCACTGAACTCCCAGGCATTTAAATGGCGGCGTGGCTAACCAGGAGGAATGCCGTTCGACTAAAAGGGGAGACAGCAGAGCTTCTGAGGCAGGAAATCGCGGTGGCGGTGGCAACAAGGATACGATACCTCGGGGATATCGTGGAAGCGAATCTACTATGCAGTTTATAGGTGGTAGAAACGGCAAAGAGACTGATGGCCAACGTGGAGAAGGAAGGTAACTAGTAAGGTTCTTCTGGGAGCGGCCTTAGCCAGACTGTTACACGCAGCACCGCTATTGATTGATTTGATGATGTTTTACTGATTTGAGGGTGGGACAGAGGACACCCACCCACCATGTTCATATAAATTTCAATTGATGATAGTCACGCGGTTTGGAATCAAATTAATTACAAAACTTTTATAATAAAAAATAAATTCGAGATGTAAAATTTAAGAGTGAATAAATTAATAAAAATTTGATGAATTATGGGTGGGCAGATTTTAAATCTAAATTAGATAAGATTAGCTATAAAAATGTATTTATATTTAAACTTAAATTAAGATTTTGTTTGATTTTTTTTATTACATATAGGGTTTGATTTTATTTAGCAGCAAAATCATCAATTTAGCAATTCAAATTATCCTGAATATTGTCCCGATGCCACCTTCGAATCAGTAAAAAATAAGCGAGGGTTTTAGTTGAAAATTGAAAAATATAAACAAACACAAACAATTGCAATTTTAAATATTTATTCATACACATTTTTCAAATAATTTTTAATGATTGACTGGAGGGTAGGACAGAGACCAAGCACCCATCCTACATATACATTTAAATGAGTTCAATGGCTCTAGGAGAAATGCCGAGAGACTGAGGTAAGCCATGAGACCTAGGATACTCAGGGTGGCCAGGGTGTATAAAACCACTTCCATAGAGGCCAAGGAGGTGCTACGACCAACCCCTCGCGATACCTACTGTTTGAGTCATGTTGTGCGGGGTGCCCAAGGCAAGAGCCAAGAAGAAGAAGTGTGCGGTTTATGTGGAAGCGAGGTGGAAAGAGAGGTGGAGCAGGGACAGTAAAGGGGCCTGGACACGGGTGCTCAACCCGGGACTGTAGCCCTGGATTAACATAGTCAGACTACTATTTAATGCAGATTATGACCGGGTACGGAGGATGATAGTCTCGCTTGGTGCCTAGATCTTAAGGACGATGCAAGGCACACACGATGGAGCATGACAAGAAACTCAATACTACGGGTTGTGGAAGCTACAGTAACACTCGACATGCTTGTAACAAACATACTACAAGACAATTAGAAATGGAAGGCGGTAGCCCAGGCGGCGAAGTCGATCCACGTTCGTTATAGTGTTATAATCTCTTGATGTAAAATATGTTGATGTTTTTGTTACTATTGAAAATTATTTATTGTTATTGATATTGATATCTATTATATTGCATGACGTGTTTTTTTAATATTGAATAGTCTTAAACTACAATAAAACTTCTGAAAACATGTAATTCAAGAAGAGTTAATAAAGTCTCAGTTTTTAACAATAATCGATATCAAATAATGACACAATTCAGATATTAAAAAATACTTAATTTTCGTACGATCGTTGAATAAAACTATGTATTATATTAGCATATTTATAAATAATGAAATTTATTGTAATTACTATTAATATTTATTTTTTATTTTACATAAATAGTATTTTAGACAAATTATAATACATACAAAGTGTTCTATGAAATATATTTAATACGTGTCTATTCATAATTTTGGGTAATGCATTTATTATAATTATTGTTTAATAGTTATATTAAATATTAAATTCCTGTGTATAGTAGTAAATATTAATAGTATTCTAATAATTGGTACAGTTGACTTCTTCATTTCATGCGGCCGACATTTACGTATAATGGGGATATATTGACAATAGATAAAAGTATTGATTCCGATTTTCAATACACATTCGATACTGTTTGAGTATTGCCAGATTTCATAGTTTAATCGAGTTAACACACGGAAGCCATTTCATAATCGGAAATATTAATAACGGACATACAATTTGATTTCAATTATAGCGCCAGCGAATTCCGCACTCAAACAAAAACACACACACACATACACGCAGCCCCAGTCCTGATCCACGAGTATTTAATTATCAGTCGCAAAATGTTATCGCAAGTTTCCTGTTCCGGTTTGATACAGAAGCCGCAGACAGTTCCGGAATTTCTAAATCCGGAACACGTTGATTATGTTTACGGGCTTCTTCCCATCGCAGAGGATTTAATGTCTTGTCGGCGACGGTTGACGAATAGCTAATTGATTAGTGGAGTAGATTATAAATATAGTCAATGGTCGATGGTCGGCTAACGTTGAATGCCTTGAGCTAATTATTTATAGTTGCATTGTGTAATAAATACAGAGGGCTTAAATAAATTATTAGCTTTGTTCAAGGTCGTGTCGTTAATAATGTATGATTCGTCGCCTGTTTTAGACTCTGCTTTCTAAAATAGACAGTAAAGATATAAAAGAAATAAATGAATACATTCATAAAATATTAATCAGGGAGGTATTTTAATTGCGGAATTATATATACCTTGCAAAATGTTTAAATTTTATTAAAAGTATTATTTTCAATGATGATGAAGGTTGCAACAGTTACTTAATTATTATGGAAAAAACATCGTAAATGTTTTACTCAATTCTTATAATATTATAATATTTGCAAATAAGATTATTATCTTATTTTTGAGCGGACTTATAATTATATATAATAATTTAAAATAATTATTACTTTTAAATTAGTTTGTAAAATTAACTTTTGTTTTTATACCTTTTATTTCTGCAAAATTTTCTTTTAATTTCTTGAATGACTTTCTAATTTAACACTTGGCGAAACATGTTAAACTATTACTGGGTTTAAATTAAATTACACTTGGTTTCTTTCACCATTTTTCTCTATTTACTCGACTAGTTTCGCTTTTTAATGCAATATCAAGAGTGAGTTTCAAAAGAAACTAAGAAGTTTATATATAATCAGGTAAAAATCTATTTTAAATCGTTGTCGTTGACGAAAAGATTTAAGATTCTCCGATCTTAAATGTACAATTTAAAAGTAGTACTATTAATATTAGACCTGAAAAGAAATTTGAATAGCTGTAAAATGTTTGATAGACTTGCCAGTTTTATTAATTGCTAGATAGTATTAGTAAAACACTTGTAGAAATGGCTTTAATAAATATATTGTTTTTTAAAAACATATTGTAATATTAAATGAAAATTAAATACAACAGTATTTATTTACTAGTGTTTTATTTTCAATAAAGCAGAACAAATTTTCATTTTCACATTCATTTGTTCTTTCAGCGTGGAAGTTTGGGAAGAGATTAGTATTTATAAAAGTTTCTATCTTCAGAAACTTTTATAAAGATTTATTAAGGAGCTTATCATGTATTACTTTATTTATGTTCGTTTTCGGGTGCTTGCCCTTCGGATGCGCGTCTTATATTTGTGTACTTTTTCTCTCCATAATTATAAGCAAATAATTATACTACGTATATAGTAAGATAAACTTTTATATGTATAATATATTCAAGAATCAATTTATCTGCCTAATTAAAATTAATCGTAGATGATAATAATGATAATAAATATAGATATTAGTAAAAATCTTGAGTAGAAAGTAAGCGCTTTTAAAAAAAATACAATGAGAGTAATATGATAGTCACATAATAATTTTTTCTTTGTAATTTACTTTTACCTCACCATTAATCAGTGCACAATACTGAATATTATGTGATACAAATATTTAATTAATTTAAAAGTTGCAAAATATGGTGAAACATTTGGCAAATGTTATTTTTTTCAATATATTTATTTTTCAAATGTATTTAAGTCCTTCGCGTTATTGGAAAATAACTAATAATTAAAAACTACTAAAATATTTCGCACATCTTCAACAATGAGTCTTACAATGACTATCGAACAATTGTTGTTAATTTACCAAACGTTTTTTCTTATTTTTAAATAACTTTTAAATACTACCTGTACGTCATATTTTTCAAGAACATTTTTAATCTTTCCAAAAACAGCTTTGGTAAATCTTTCGGTCATGTAACCTGTCTTTGTGATCGATATATTTAATCCAATTTATATAAGAGAAATATTTTAATAAAATTTATTAGTAAAATTAAATAATAAATTATAGAAATTGAGTAGGTAACATAAGTCTCCACATAAAATTAAATTATCAATTTAACGAAAATCAATCAATAATCAATATATAAAAAAATCTTAACTTCTAAAAGGAATCCTACTCTACATAAAGTAATTAGATTTAAATATTGATTTAATTTCAAAAGAGAATCTTCATTCGTCCTGTAGTTTCCCCTAATAAACTCAAATCCTTTACTGTATATAACATGTTAACTCCTCTATCAGGTCTGTATTATTTGAATAATCCAACATTGAAATAAATATATAACCTAAATCAACTTAGCGAAAAAAGACTTTTTAAACATATTAAATATAATATAATTCCAAAAATTTTATGTGATGATCCAGGCTATTCATTATCAATAATTAATGTATTAAGAATGAAAGATGATATTTTCAATAGAATAGAGGAGCAGTAGTGTGGTCATTGATAAAGGATAAACAAGTTAATATAGAAGCAGGAATGTAGGGTTTTCTTAAAGATAAATCACATAACCAAATAAGGAAAATAAATGATCAGATTCAAAAACATAACCCACACAAAGAACATGTGCAGAAGACGAAAGTAATGTAGGAGAACAACTGAAGAGAAAATTGGATGGCAGCTTTTTGACTAACTATAGAGGAGTAAGAGCAGAAAAGAAAAAGAATAACAAGGAAACCTAAGCCAAGTATGAGCAAAGATTGAAGAACTGAAGACGCTAACAGCACATAAACGAAAAAAAGATTAAAGATTACATCCAGGAAGTATATCTACAGAAAAATATAGAAAACTACCTATTAGACATAGAACGTCGATACTAAGCAAACCATACGATACAATAACATAAGTGGTGCCCTAGGGCTGCACCCCATTCTATAGAACATATTCTATGATGAAGTCTTGAACATAAGACTACCAAAAGCGGCTCAACTAGTCGGATACTAGTTTACATTAGTAGAAAAGGCACAAGATGCTCTAAAAAGATAATTCTTAAGATCGAGGAGCTTGTTATTTGGGGTGAGATTATTATTAAGCAGTGATCTTTTATAGTGGATAAAAGTTTGAAGAAGCGCAGATAAGGACTAAATACCAAATAGTTAAACCAAAAGACTTCATTAGATTCCCTATGAGTATACCTAGGAGTATAAATAGGAAGAAACTCAAAGCCAAAAAATCAGCTATGACCCTGGTCAGGATTATGCCAATCTGAAGGACTCTAAGTACCATATTACAAAGATACTAAGCTCAGTAGAAATTCCTAAAGACAGAAACATAGGAAAAGAAAAAGAAGGCACAAAGACTACTGCTATTAAATAAAGGACACGCGTGTTGCACAATCTCAAATGAGGCACTACAAATATTACTAGGACTCTTGCAAAAACATTTGGCATATGAAGAAAAAGATGACCGCATCGAGGAGTGGGCTAATAAATGGAAAACAGAGACAGGCAAAGTAAACTGGATAAAATAACTAGTGAACAATCTTGAAAAGTGGATCAAGAGAAGACATGGACAACTTGATTACCATCTCTCTTACTTTTTGTATACCTGAGTCGATTCCATTTAGCAGAGCAAGACAAATGCATATACTGAGAAGACACCGCCGAATATGCTTTTTTCAAAACGACCACTGAGAGAAAGAAAGGGTCAAGATCGTGAAGATTATAAGAACAAAGACATTAGCTAGTAACATGATAAATTTATTGATGATCCAAAGAATGGCAGAAACTAACTACTATAAAAATATTTATTTGAGCAAAGTGGAGAAAGGAATCCGGACGAATTCAAGGGAATTAATTCATTATAAACCTACATATAAAAATGGGGACATTTAGGATACCTGATACGATTAACGTACCCCTTAGACATGGCTCGTGCTAGAATGGCCGTTACTCCAAAAGACGATTACGCGACGTAAGACAGGTTTTCGTAAAGATTACTACAAAGAAAGACTGATGATTTTTTACAAAGGTTATGTATCTAAAATTTTGGACGTAATTCCGTACGCAGGTGTTTCTTTTTGTATATACGATTCGTTGAAGCGATTATATAGAGAAAACGTAGATAATAGTAGAAAGCTGAACGCTTTGGCATCTTTGGGCTTCGGTGCGGTGGCTGCAATACTTGGGCACTCTAGCAGCTGGATATTCTGAGGAGACGTATGCAGACAGACACTGAACAGAAATACACAAGCATAATAAGCACATTAAAGCACATATACAAGCATGGAGGTTTTTGGAAAGGATTCTACAAAGGGCTGTCCATGAATTGGATCAAAGGTCCGATAGCGGTGGGGATCAGTTTCGCCACATAGGATCACATAAAAGACTCGTTGCGGAAAATGGAACTTATAATTCACATTAAAATTTAAAGTGCTATAAAAAAGTAATTGTGTTTTCTTTATTTCGTTAGGGATTGTGCATATGTATTAACACGACCTCTTTCCTAATTCCCACTATTTGGAAAAGAGGTAAAGTTTGTCCTGTTTATAAAAGTGGTGATCGGGCAAATGTAAAGAACTACTGAGGTGTTACAATATTAAACAACTATGCAAACATCTTCAAGCAGCTTATTTACTCTAACATCTATATAAGACAAAAGACATAACTTACATTTCAAAATTTCAACATGGATTTATGTATGTACAAAAGAAACATCCCACCAAATCGGGTACATATTTCTCAATTTATTAGTGAAACTATTGATTCCCATAATCAGGTAGATATTGTCTATCTGACGTCATTAGATTATATCAGTCATTCACTTCTCTGGTATCAATATGTTACATATAATAGCATCAAGTCTTATTTAAATCATGTCTCATCTGGGGTTCCCCAGGAATCAAACTTAGGTCCATTGTTGTTTATTTATTTATTTATTTATTTATTCACGGTTTCACCTTTTACAGAAAAAAAAATAATATAGTGATACACAGCAAAGATAATTAATTAATTGACTCAAAAATTGTACACTTAAAATAGCAATTATACAAAGTCCAAAATAATATTTAACAACTAAATATAGATATACATATATACATTTATACATATGTTGATTCCAAGTTACGCACATTATACAATGTATTGATTATTGCCAGTGATAGTTAGATCAATTGCTTTGACATTCCGTAAATGGTGATAAGATGGCGCTTCTGAATGATATTGAGGTTCTTCATCATTCTGTATAATGGACTGTTTTTTTTTCCATAATTGATATAATAAAAATTCTCACGAAATGTTAGGTTATTTCTTGTGCTAGATGGTACGTTAAAATTCATACTATTGAGCAAGTCATGGTAATTTATCAAGGTATTTTAAAAAAAAACATAAATCCGCATAATTACTCCTGTCCTCGAGGCTGGTTAAATTAGTTAGTGTCTAAACTTGGGTGTGACTGTAATTTGTCCTAGCTGGAAACTAATGTTTAATAAAAATTTATTTTAAACCCGTTCGAGTTGAAGCACAGCATTTGAATAAAATGGGTACCAAATACAAATCGCATACTCTAATTGTGACCTTACTGAAGTAACCTAAAGTAGCTGCTGTGTGGAAATAGAGAATCTTTTACCAAACCGAAATATAAAACCTAATGTTTGCACGGCTTTACAACAAATGGTAATAATCCAAAGTAACGCCAAGGTCATTAATGTATTTTACTGATAATATCAAATTGTCATTAATATAATAATTGCCTTCAGATATCTCTCCTCTGTCAAAAAATATTAGGTAACACTTGCTAATATTTAGAAATAGACAATTATCACAACACCATCTATATATATTATCAAGGTCTGTCTGAATTAAAACATGGTCTAATGGACTGCAAATTACTCGAAACATCTTTAGATCGTCAGCGAACAAGACCACAATGGGACCCTCGAGGAACACCAGATGTTACCGCAATAGCCTCAGTTTAATCTGACAAATTATTTTCTATTGCTGAGAAAGCTATACAGACATTTCCAAACTGGAAAACCGAATCCAAGATATTTAAGTTTGCGTATCAAGATGGTATGGCAAACACAATCAATGGCCTTTGTTAAATCAGTATAGATTGACTAAACCTGTTTACCACCTTTAAATGCCTCTAACAGAAATCAAATTAGATAAAGTTAATCTCCCTTCTTGTTGCTTATTACAAATTACCTGTTTCATGCCCACTGAATAGCTATTAATTTATGAAATAATTTCGGTATAACTGGAGGTATAGCCCTCTATAATTAGTAATGTCTTCTTTGTTGCCTTTCTTGTGCATAGCTGTTATATAACTAGTCTTCCAAGCTTCGGGGAATATACCTAATACTAGTGATGCACTAAATAATATGTACAATGGTATGTAAATAGAATATATACACCGTTTTATAAATTAGGCTGGCAAATTGTCAGGTCCAGAACTGCAAGAATCAGGTAACAATTGTATGGCATTAAATATGTATTCAACATTGACCGTTCAGTTTCATAACTTTAGGAAAACTGGCAGTTTTCCTTGTTTCCTTGACGTAGATCCAAAAAGATTTTGAGTTTGCACTATTTTATCTTCGAATTCTTTCAAGTAAACGCCATTCAGTCTGTCACTGAGATCCTTACATTGTGTTCGTGATGACTGAAACTTATTGTGGTGAGCCACTAGCTTTGTATTGAGAATGAGCTTGCTTTTTTGCTTGATCAGAGTAAAAAAATAAATAACTAATGCACCGCCACCGCGACTTTTAGTACTTGAAATTGACAAAGCCATGAAAACCTAACTCGCTATTCTTAATTGTTTGGTGTAGCCATGTTTCCACTAAAATTATAACCTCGTATACCGATAGATTGATATTACAATGAATATTGGTAAGTTTCGATTTCATGCCTTCAACGTTTTGAAAGTAAATTAATAGTTTTTTGGTTTTGCATTCTCTTGCGACTTTATATATTTACTTGTAACTTTTTCATCGTTTTGTTTACGTGTCTCTAGTTCGCGCCTTAACTCGTTCAAATGATCGCGTTGTAATTTGGTCCGATCGTTGGTAAATTTGATTAACCCGGAATCCAGATCATGGGAAATTTTTAAGAAATTTTTAGCTGGTTGTTGGTCTCCAAAAATAATTCTGACAAGCCTCGGCTTATTAGATTGCTTTCCAACACGAATAGTTTTACGCGGATTGAAGTGCGTTATTCTGTATATGAGTACAAAACTGACTTACTTGAATCAATCAGATGTAATGTGCATGCATATCTTAATTATTTTTAGCAAAATCAAATGCTAAGATGATGCAACCAAACTTCAGCAAAACCTTGACCGTATTCAGCAGAGATGTTTGTTGAATTATCTAAACCTTAAAGAAAGTAAAGGCAAAACAGTGACTTATACACGTAAAATAAATTATATAGTCAGTGACTATTATATCAATGACCCGGTGGTGGAAAGGGTTTATGAATTGAAAGACTTTGATGTTAAGTTTGATGCTAAACTCAATTTTACGTTTCATATAGATATTGTCTGTCCACAGACGTCTAAAACCTTAGGATTTCTTTTACCTAAATGCAGATAATTCTCAAATCCTAAGTACATTGCTATATTATATTACTCTCTAGTTAGATCTGGACTTGAGTATGCTGCTATGATTTGGCACTATTATTTTTTGTACCAAAAAAGCCTTGAAACTAGACATATACGTACTAGCACTTTATGTATAAACAATAATAGCTAACGAAATTGATTCTCCTTATATATTATCAAAAATCAACTTCCGTGTTCCAAACCACAACTCTCGATTCCACATTATTCAATCATCATAAATTATTTGTTAGAAAATGCTAATATAATACGAATTCCAATTGTGATTAATTCTGTAATTATAAAAAAGCAAACAATGCATCTGTAATTTTACTATTACAATTACCATACGTCTGTAAATTCTTTTTAAAATCATGTGTCAATCTATATTATATGTTTTTACTTTCTTTGGATTATTCAATATTTTCCAGGATTATGTATTATGTTTCTTTATTGGATTCAATTCCAAATCAATATTTTATTGCACATAATGTTATTTTTTCTGTTAGTGGGTCAAACATTATTATTATCATTTAATGTAAGAAGAAGTTATGATTTCTTTTTTGTAAATGTTAATTTTTCCTCTTTTCGGTATATGTCTGCTCATTTGCGTTATCATGTATATTCATTATCAGTACTATCAATAAGTGATTATATTACTTTTCCACATTAATTCGTACTTCACCTCTTCATTCAATACTGTATTTTGTCTTCCTTTTTGTTTTTATTCATTCACTACATTCAATTATTAAAATCAATTATTATCTTCTATTCATTCGTAGCATTCATTCATTCTCTGTCTACCTTCTTATCGACGTAAAGTCACTAGTTTTTTAGTGTATTTCTGTTTACTGCGCCTATTTATTTCATCCTTTGTTAATCTAATAAGTGTACATAATAATAATTCAAACTATTTTAAGCATTCAAGAAATTATTTTAAAAATCAATTCAATTTTCTGTTTTACGTTTATATATTGTTAATGTCTAGAGATTAAAATTGACAGTTCGTATCCTTTAAAATTATTCAGTTTAGTAGAGTCGAAAATGGCAACAGGTAAGGTACATATCCGATATTACAATCTGTTTGAATTTTAACAAAGAAAATGCGTGCGATTTATTCCTTCCCGGCGAAGATGTTATATTGTACGATATGTGCGCATTTTGATTTAAACGGTTTAAAAACGGCAATTTCTGTCTGAATGACAAACAACGCCTTGGATGCTCTAAAAAGTTGGAGACGCTCACCAAAAATTCGGCACACATGCAAAAAAATCTTGCAGTACACTGCAAATGATTTCCAAACGCATACAAGCGACAATCCAAAAGTAACGCATCTTGGTTTCGCATAAACTTTCTGAAACCAACAATAATCAACAGCTGTTCAATAAATAGCATAGAAACTCTTTCTTGTGGAAAAACGACAAATGATGAAATGTGGATAATCCCCAAATGAAAAGTGTATATAAATTTCAGCGAATTATCACAGTCGGTCTCAAAGCCTAATCATTTAGAAAAAATACAGTTCTCTGCATTTGGTAAGTGTCCCTTATTATGAGTGGCTACAAGCAAGGAAAGCAGTTACTGCGGACTGATGGACCAACGTTGCTTGATTTAAGAATTGGAACGAAAACGAAGAGTAAAATTGTTGCAAAACAACGCTAAACCACACATTGCTTCGAAAATACAATCTTGAGTCATGACTGTGATGACCCGGCATTTTCACTAGCAATTTCTCCATCCGAATACCACTTATTCCGATTGATGCAATACGCCTTGTCCGCTGTGAATTTCCAATCATTAGAGGCAACCCGAAAAATGCTTGATGACTAAAGACGTAACATTTTCCCGAGATGGAATTCATCAGCTGGTCAAAAGATGACATAGAATGCAACAGCGAATACTTTGAACGATGTATTTACTTGCTTTGACAAGAAACCTTGAATGTGGCCGAAAATATTGGATTATTGATATGTATACCTACCAATTTATTTAAGCATTTTATCCAATTATTATCATTATAATAAATTGTAACTAGAAGCTTCTAAGTTAATCTACCTTGATGCAAGAAAAATATAATAACTGCATCGCAGCATAGTCCGATTGGACTTTAACTCTTGTCAAAATGTAATGATTTAGAGATTAAAAATTGTATAAACATTATATTGTAAATAAATGCTACACAAATTAAATAGTATGACAAACAAATCAATTTTTAAATAGAACTGATTTATCGAAATCAATTAAATATTAATATAATTGAAAAGGTAGCCCTAACGGAGGGACATGCTCTTAAGGGTATTGCAATAGATATAAGTATCATACGTTTGAGTGCATATTATAAATTATTAAATTTTATGGCCACGTTACTCACAAATTGAAAAGGTGTATAAAACTTTTGAAATCACTTTTAGACACGTTAGTTAGTGTGCAATTTGGTACTTACGAATAAACACTGTGGGACTTATAGTGAACAATATAATAATTAATTAAAATGGTAGGAGCTGCATTCTTTGATAAAATAAGTGTAAATTGAACTTGAAATAATACTGTCTAGGTTTCAGTTATACAGCTTTGTTTTTGCATCACCCCAACGTACATTATCTCCATAACTTTCGTTAAACGACACCCGCGTTCCTTAAACAATTAAGTAATTTCTCCCTTTACTCTAAATCTTTAGCTACAATTGCCGTTTCCCCCCGAAACGGCGTCCGCCAAATTGAACCGAATTGAATGGTCGTCCCGGCTCACTAGACACGGGCTGGATGCATAGCGCCCTCGGTTTCGTCCAGGGTGCATTCACATGCCGCAACCCTCGATCCGTCCACCCTCCGAAACCATCGCCGCTATTTCGAGTCTCGCGCCGTTTCTCCTTCAATTGAAATTTAATCATACCGTGCTATGCGTACACAAGCAAAAATGTTCCAGTTGGGAGAAGTCGACTGGAAAATTGCATTGTTTACCTGAAAACTGCCGCTCCAATATCGGTTATGCTTGTTTTACAGCTATGTTTATAACGAACGGAGTTTAAAAGGAAACTGTTTTGTTTAATATTTAATAGAGTGTATTCAATTTCCGTTTACAATTTTTAGAGCTGAAAAATATGTTAGATGAATGCACACTTAACTCTATTGAAATAATGAATATTATATATTTAAACGAACATTTTCTTTCATTTATAATCAACAAATAATTGATTAAGATAAGCTTATAAGATATTAATGATACTTAAATAAGATTATCTTGCAAGAGAGTAAAAGGATGCATCAATCATCAAGTACGTAATAAAAAACCGCAAGGTTATATATTTATATGTAAAATATCTAACAACAAATAACATATTTATACAATATTTGTGACTTTGTATTATATATTTTGATCTAACTATAATGCATTTATAATATAATTATTACAATGCCAATAATAATAATATTAAAAAATATTAACCTTATATATACACTTATTTTAAAATAGTAAATATAATATACTAGTGAATACATTTTAATTGGTAAATTATATCTTTAGTTTCACATGCTGATTAATGTATTATCTCTACGTGGTAACGTCACGATTTCAAATGGATCGGAAATGAACAATACTACAATCTAGATATAAGGAAGACATTATCCAACCTTAAGATACCGCCAATTTGAAACTAACAAATGAAGTTTTCACCGGTAGGTGTTGAGGTGAATGGCGTGCTGTCTTGACACATCTAAACAGGGGAGGGCCTCACGCGATCTGCCTAACCCCTTAGCGGGGATATCAATATGAAAGGCATTTCTCTCTATTTTTATTTTACGACCACCTTTAAAAACCGGCGTTCAAGGTATACGCAGGGAAAGGTAGCTTTTATGTATAATAAAATAAAAATTTAACCCTCTCGAGGAGAGGGTTATAAACCCATTATTAAGCCTATTTGTCCGACCTTCTTTCCGCCGGCCGAATTGAGATTACACCTAATTTTAACACCTGTTAATGATTTTATTAGACAATTCCTTCGAGTCGAATTTCTACGCCGCGATAAATCATCAAAATTTTAATGAATGAATAATAAATCGTTTAGCGTTTCAACACGTAATTAAATACATAATTCATGCCGGAATTGAAATTATAATATGGAATGAAATAATTGAAAGTGGAGTGGCCCAATATTATAAACTATAAATAACATATGTTTTATAATTGTTATGTAATAATTATTGAAGTCTCACTGAAGGAAAATATGTAATTAAAGCGTCTCAGAAAAGGCTTCTTTCTATTAGAAATATAATATATATTTGTTATTATTGGAAAATTGTTTCTTTTTACTATCATTAAGCACCAAATAAAAATTAAAAAAATGTTTATCTATAATAATTTCTGTTATTTTTGCAAGGAGAATCGTTTATCACGCAGTTTCATACAATTTTTGATTTTCGGAATAAAAATGGCTTCTATAGTAAAATGTAAAGCCTATTTTATTTATAGATCCACTTTTACAGACTAACAACATTGCTATGAGGTATAAGAAGACACACAATTATTATTTAGTGCGTGAATAAAGAGAATTTGCTGCGGCTCTGAGTTTGTTCAGGCTTGATTACAGGTGCACAATATATTCCACGCCTGATATATTCGATATATTATGCATCCGATACGATTTTAGAACCACACTGTATGTACACTTCAATGTGAGTATATGTGATTTTTGACAATAATAATCCCATTCCAAAAAAAATGGGAAATAATTCCAAATTAAGGCAAATATTAATATATTTAAATAATTATGGTAAATAAAAAGAAAGGAAAGAACTCTCACTGCCTACCAATAACAAGAGTTATCATCGCAGCAGCATGAACTACGCCCAGCTTCATCCATTTCAAAAGTTTTTTATAATATTTTTAAATTACGTATTTTTTGAGAATAATTCAATTACGTGTAATTTATAAAGAATAGTTTCTTCGCTGAAATCTCTTTGATCTGAGAAAAGATTTTCGGTAGTACTGTACAGCAACATTTCTAAGTTGCCATAAGGGAAGAAGGTACGGAATATTTTTAGATAAAATTATGAAATTGTTTTCTAAAAATGACAATTGGTCAGTTTGACAAAAATGTATTTAACGAAAAAAGTTTATTTTTTACTATTCCGAACATAGCTAACATAACTAAAAAATCTAAGTTAATACATACCATATATGATTTTTATTCTTAAATATAATTGTTATATCGGGTTTTTCGAATAACTGAATCGGTAATTCGAACACTAAAAGCATCCCATTATGCCCACCACCAGTTTTTATGTTTTCTCTTTCAGTAATAAATATAAAACAATGGCGTCTAGTTCCTGGGTGTTGTCAGAAAATAACCTCAAACATATTTTAGAGACTGAAGCCTTTTGGGAGGATTTAGAAGACTCAGAACATAGTAAGTCTAGCAGTGTATCCGTGAAAGAGCCAGACAGAAAAGCTATGTTAGAGGAAATATAATCATTGGCTGAAGAGAGTGGCAAGGATTAAGAGGACAATGAAATACTGAGTGACCACAATTCCGAAACGGAACAAGAAAATTCAAAGTCGGAGGAAGGAGAAGAGCTGCTCATCAGGAAAAGTTGGTATAGAAAGAAAAGATAATACCAAATGGTCGAAAATAACAGCTAATAGAGGTAGGACCTCTGCCCACAATTTGGTTACCGTCTTGCCTGGTCTTGCTGGCCCTGCTCGTAAAAATCCTCCAAGTGAGCCGATAGATGCTGGGAGTCTCTTGATTACCAGTGACATGACGCAAAAGTTAGTTTATTTTACCAATTTGAAGATAACCTCTACCAGACAAAAGTATAAAAAATCTAAAAGGTTTCACAAAATAAATGTTGGCCTTAATTTACTGATGACACCAGTTTGTCTGAAATGAAAGCGTTTTTTGGGCTGCTGTATATGCAATCAATCTTTAAATCAAGTCATGAAGATATTCGTTCTATGTGGGCCACCGATGGGACGTGAAGCCCTATTTTTCATGCCACTATGAGTCTAGCAGGATTTTCGTTTTTATTGAACTTTTTCAGATGTGACAATGTGGAAACCCGAAAAGAAAGGTTGAAAACTGATGAATTGGCCGCTGTATCGGAATTATTTGATGCATTTGTTGCTAGATAAAAATCGTGTTATTCCCCGGGAATTTAACTAACTGTAGACGAAATGCTTGTACCATTTCGAGGAAGGTGTGGATTTTGGATATATATTCCCAATAAACCTGCCAAATATGGAATCAAAATCCAGGTTTTGGTTGACGCTAAAACACATTATCTCGTAAATGCAGAGATTTATGCCGGATCCGAAATAAAAGATGTTGGTGCACTTAAACCTACGTTATCAAATCCGACAAGAGTAGTTCTTAGGCTTGTGGAATGTGTTAAAGGCACCTACAGAAACATCACTGGAGACAACTGGTACAGTTCAGTGGAACTCGTCGATGAACTGAAGGAAAAGCATTTGACTTACGTGGGGAATAAATAAAAAATGTATACCACATTTTTACAAAATCGAAAACGTGAAATGCATTCATCAGCCTTTTGATTTACTTCTTCAACCACTAAAGTAAGCTATGTGCCAAAAAAAGTAAAAGGGTTATATTACTTTCTAGCATGCATCACGACAATTCTGTCAATGAAACAACCAAAAAGTCGGAGATGATTCATTTTTATAATGAAACAAAATCAGGAGTGGACGCTTTAGATGCGAAATGTGCGATATATTCGATATACAGAAGAACAACCGTTTGCCAATAGCAATTTTTTTTGCTCCATTGTATATTGCAGGTGTAAATTCTCGAGTATTGTATCAATTTGCATCACAGGGCCAACAATTAAAACGATATTCATTCCTTAAAACTTTGGGCAAGCAATTGATGGATGAACATCTACGACTCAGAATGGCCAACAAAAAAGTGCCCTCAAAACTACGAATTCTCATTGCTGAACTACTGGGAGTCACAAATCCTACTTCTGAGTAACCTCAGCAACCTCCTGAAAAAGACAAGAGAAAAAGATGTGCCATATGCCCCACCAACAAGGACAGGAAAACTGCTATCCAATGTAACATTTGTAAATTGCCCATATGCAATCAATGTTGCAAAAAAATGTGCCCTAAATGTTTTGAAAAATAAGTATAAGGTTTTTTCTGATTTATATACTGCCACAGACCTAACTAATTTTAAGTTTTTGAGTAAAAGTTTTTTTTAAAGTCTTTTTGCAATTTTATTGTGGGTCCTAAGGACCCTTCAGTAGTACCTATGTAATACAATTGTCTCGGTAGTAACTGAGGGTTAAAATTGCAATTCGGCCACCGGAGAAGGAGCTGCGCCTAAAAAGTCAAAAGTAGATCTTGGACAGCATTTTCTAGTGCCGTCAATGGCGCAAATAAATCAAGATTTTAATGTTTTGCGTGCATTAATTAAGCGGCCGCCATAACACCAACTCCCCCGAGTCAAGGCACAGCGGTTAACACGTGCGTAACAAAACGTCAAAACAGCAAATAGGTCACCTAAATGTAAACAAAGAATAGGACGCCGAAGCAGTTAGTATTACAGATGACTTTAAACCATTTACTCGCAAACACAGAACACCGAAAATTAGGAAGAATGTTAACATCGGAACCGGTGCGAACACATCCTAGGTTGAAGCGAAACCAAAGAAAATGTGATTGTGTATTAAATGTCTTAAAACCCAACTACCGAAGACTTGTAGGAACATGTTCAACAAATACTCAATGCCAATAATTTTATCTTCGAAAAAGTCAACACAACATATCCAGTATTTAAAGTTGGTCTCGACTATACAAACCATGAAATACTTACCAATAAATCGAGTTGGCCTGAGGCGTTATAATCCGATGGATATATATCTTCTTGAGAATGACCAACGGTCGCAACTAGACGGAGAAATATACAAATAGAGAAACATAACTAAGTGCTTAATTAATCCTCTTAATTAATCCTTTTATTATCTAGAGCTCAATTGTTCGCAAGTAAAATCCTTTATAAGCCTATAAACATGTAGGTGCTCACGTCTCTCCACTCCGCGAATGTCGTCGGTTGATTTGTGCATCATTGTTATTTCTTCGTTTTCTATTTACCATTGTGCTCCATCTCTCGGCATTATTTTCCAAGATAATGTTCTTTGACATATTTAGTTGTATACTATTCTTCTGACTTGAGGATTCCTAGACAGGATATTTGACGATCTTCTCTTTTTTTAATGAATAATTGATTCATATACAGGGCCTTGCAAATTTCCTTTAATTGCAGTTCCTTTTATTCTCTGCTTGTTATTGCTCTTAGCTATGTCTACACTATTTAACATATTAAGCAAATATGCGTTCGTGTTAATGAGACTCTCATTATTTCTAGTAAATATCTTCGCCTACTCTTTGAGTTCTTCAATTGTTCTCAGTAATTATAAAATTCTCCCAGACTCGTATTTTTTATTGGTATCAATGGAAAGTGTACATACGTGATCCATTTGTGTATCCTTCTTCTCTTTAAAAAACATCTAGGGTAGATACTTGCACCACAAATAACACACTTAATTTTTTCTCGGGCTATGTGCTTGCTGCATGAGTCGTAAGTACAATAAATTTTATTAATCTTCTCGCTTTAACTTTAGAAATAAAGGAAAAGCGACAACGTTTTTACTGTTTTATCTCAATTTTCTATGTACAAAAACTAAAGCAAATTTAATAATGTTAAGAACCAGTCACCTGTTCTACTCTGATACTTTCTGAGCTGTTCGGTATATTGAAAAACCTTGCTATAATGTAATTTGTAAGTTTATGAAGCCCTGTCGACATTCATCAAAATATTCGTAGCCTCCAATTATCCTGACAACTCTACGTTTCAAAGCAAATAATCTGGGCCTCATGCTTGAGTGGCCCCAAACAATTAGCCCGTATAATAACGGGACTGAAATAAGGAAAAGTATGCAGTGCGTAGAACCTCCTTAGCAACATTCTTGCATAGGAACCGTATCGCAAATATACTAGAGCATAACTCATTTGCAAGAGCATCACCAATGAACATGGTGATGCCACGTTAAATTTGTCGATATGTGTATACCCAGAAATTTGGTTGTATCAACTTGGTTATCTGATTTTCTTAAAGAAAATACCATCGTCGTTGTCAAACCATTTAGTGGCGCTTCATTGAGTCTCCGCATGAACATTATTAAGTAGTTCTTTATCCTTAGACGTATTTACTATTGAATCATCATCCGCATACAATATAACACTTCCATCTTTAATAGTATTTGGAAGATCGTTAATATAAAGTGAAAATAATAACGGTCCTAGAATCGATCCTTGGGGCACTTCTCTAATAATGGGTAAGTCGAATTCTGAGACAACACGTACTGCGTTCGACCCGAGAAGTATGATTCTTTTAGTCGACAACTATCTGGATGCAGGTTGTAAAAATATAATTTCCTTAAAAGAATAGAATGCGAAACATAATCAAAAACTTTTGAGAGATCTAGAAATGAAGCTTTTGAAATATATTTTTTTTTGTACAAAGCAATCGACTGACATTTCTACAAATCTATTTATGGCTTCCGTAGTTGATCTCCCTTTACAAAACCCGTATTGCTCATTGCAAAATATCTCAAAGTTTTCAAAATATTCGCTCAATTGAAGCTGGAAAACTTTTTCGAGGATTCTATTAAACAATGGCAACGCCTCTATAGTTAATAAAATATATAAGTCCTTTACGTTGTAGATAATTCACTAATAAATAGAAAAAACACGAAAATATATTCGTAAAATCTACAACAAATGAGTCTTATTAAGACTACAAGAACAAATCACTTTTGAAACAACTACTTATATAGTTTGTGAGTGACTATACTATGGTAATTTGGAAAAAGAAATGAATTTAGCTTGATGTAATTAAAAATTATTTAATTGCTTTTGCTAATTTATTTTTAATTACATCAAGCTAAATTCATTTCTTTTTCCAAATTACCATAGTATAGTCACTCACAAACTATTTTAACGTACATTTAATCATTTTTAGTTCATTTTACAGAAAGAAATACGTTCAAACTAGTGTTGCTTTGATAGCCTTGCTATTTTGTAACACGCAAATTACTTTTGTATTATTCAATGTCTGTCGAAGTATTAGCTAGAGAAGTAGTTGTTTCAAAAGTGATTTGTTCTTGTAGTCTTAATAAGACTCATTTGTTGTAGATTTTACGAATATATTTTCGTGTTTTTTCTATTTATTAGCCTCTATAGTTGTTAGGATCAAAGCAATCACCATTCTTGTGGAGAGGTATCACTATTCCTCTTTTAAGTGCATCTGGAAAAATTTGTTGTCTGATGCATCGGTTTATGAGTTCTGTAAGAGGTTCAATTATCGCTATTAGGATACACTGAAGTATGTCATACCGTAGCCCATAAATACCTTTACTCTTACTTGTTTTTAAACTGTAGATAGCATTACTTACCGCACAAGTTGACACTTCCATAAATTTAAAATACGTTTGACTAGTTGAGGTATTGTCACACATTAAAATATTGGATCAAAGTCCGATTCTGGTATGGAATTTACAATTAGAGTTGACGCGGCTGAGAAATGCTGATTGAACTCATTTGGTGTAATACCACATAATTTATTTAGAGTCTTCAAGGCTCTGGTCGCGTTTATAATTTCCCAAATTGCTTTGGGTTTAAAATTTGCATTTTTTATATAAGCATTATTTATTTCCATTTTACACATTTCAATTTCGCGCTTATATTATAGTCGATACCTGTTTGTTATTATTCGTAGATCTGAATCATGTGTTTAATTGTAAGCTGCCGTCATTAATTGAAGAGTATTTCGCATATTATATAAATGAGCTTTATATTTTTCTGCTTAGTAGTAATTTTCTTTTTGGGAAGAGCCGTATTGTAGTGACTTATGAATGTGGAAATAATCGTATCAAAACATGCATTTACCTCAGCAATCCCATTAATGTAACTCCATGATTCCAACTTACCAGATTCCGTAATAGGTTAAATGATTTTTGAAGTTGGATTATTTAAACGCTTTGTCTCAACGGCAACTGACAATAAAATTCCTATGTGATCAGATAAGCCAGTCTCCAGGGGTTGCGTCAAAGAAATATTATTAAAATTAGTACACAGGTTATCAATGCAGTTATTTAAACGCGTAGGAAAACGTATTGCAAATTTTAAACCATAGCTTTCTTCAAAGTCTACAAGTGTAGATTTATTTGAGTCATTGCCATTGAATCGGACATTGAAGTCAGCCGCTATATACACCGTCGTATTAAAAACATTAATACTATCTAACACCCTTGATAAAATAAATAGAAATTTGTTAAAATCACTATCAGGTGTAGGCAGCAAGTAATATGGTATCCCTCATAGCAATTCCAACAATTTCCAAATACTCGATACCATCCCAGATCATAATCAATACGCGATATCTTTTCCTTGAAAATTCACTCATTCACCAACCAATGTTCATATAAACAAAGAACAGATATATTATACTGATTATCATTTAATATAATATCAATTTCATTTAGTTTCTGACGAAGGCTTTGTATATTAATATGTAAACAGAATAACTCGAAAACATTTCCTGTCTCACTGGTTAAATCATGTTTTTGGTGATGATGAAACTATAGATTTGCGAGAATCCCTGCAATCAGACGTTTCTAAATTTCCCGCAGGGGTGGTTGACGTGCACAGCCATTTGGGAGTAGCGACCTCACGTACCCGAGCCGTTCACTGCACACACACACACACATACCCTCATCACATACAAACACACACACATACAGACGCAGACCGACACCCTACCCTCCCGTGAAGTAATGCCTGACGGCGGTTCCGCGGGTTTGTAGGGCGATATGGGGAGGTGGTTTTTAGTGGGTATACCCTTTTCATAACGGGGAGTCTTACACTCCGCCTATAAAAGATTTTCCACCTCCCGGCCACAAAAAAAGACGTCTTTAAATTAACCATAACTCGAGTCAACATCGAATATTTGTCCCTATAGCTGATATAGAAATTATTAATTGCTAGTATATTATTTTCATGATAACAACATTTAAGATCATTCGCGCACTGTTTTGGTTGGTTATTTATTTCATATTTATTTAAAATAAACCTTTTTTCCAGAATGGATTTGCATATTATTGCACATTTATCTTTAAACACACCTGCTCTAAACGTTGCTGAAGTGCGGTCTTATTCAGTTGAAGTCCCTTAACGGCATCAATAGTTCCAGCCACAATAAAAACATGGTCGTCTTTTGTGAAAAGTTTTGTTAGGCTCTTGATATCCTCTAAAACTTGATATATTGTCGCATTAGGTTTGTAGATGAAACTGATGTCAGGTGCAATGGAGAACTTGGTTAACACTTTCCGGGTGAGATATTCTAAATGTTTCCCATTATTATCACATAACATAAGGATCTTACTATTATCCGTAACAGAATCTAAGTTATGTACCGCTGTGGTGTATTCGTTAAGTGTTTCTGACAAGTTCATAGTTTTGTTATTTATTGTATTGGACGAGTTGATCGACTTGTTTCGTTTTTTGATCAATCTGATATTTATAAACAGTAGCATTAGGTATTGAAATTATTGTTGAGGAGTTTGCCTGCAGATCTTTATAGGTATTGATTTCATCTTCGAGGTCTCTATTGTATCTCTTAGCCTTGGACTAATTCGTTATTTATTGTCATAACTTTCTCTTCGAGATCCGCAACCATTTTTGTTAAGGATTCTTCGACTTCTATACCCTCTCAATTATATTTAGGCGATTTACCAATTTCTCAATATGCTTAGTTTTATTAATAATCTCCAGGTTCAATTCATCGATAATTTCCTGTTTTGTTGATTCTATACTGAAGTTTAAAGACGTATTGTTTACATGTAGAGTGTAACTTCATTTGCTTTAGTGATAAGGCCAGATCCTTCTTAGGGGCCCATGACACGTAGACATGTCCGTCGATTTCGCGAGGAAAAGCAAAATGTAGAGTTTGCCTTAGAACGCCAAACAGTCAATACCCTGGTATCATGGTATGTAAACATAGATTTATTTATATTATACAATCATACAAAAATATCATTCTACATATATATAAAACATCACAGAGAAATAATAATATGAATTTAATTTGCAAACTTATTATTGTTTCTTTATCTGTTTATAGCTACACAAATTTTTAATTTCAGCCCAAAGTATTATAGTCATAAGGCTGCATAAGCCAAGCTGTGATAAGCAATGTGATATATTGAATTTAATAATTATTTTTGTGAAATAAAGAAAAAGCTCGTAATAGTTCTGGATACAAGTAATGTCAATCCAATTAATATACTTAATCAAATGCTAGCTAATGCTCCTAAAAGTAGCTTTAAATTTAAATCTGTTAGAATGATATAAGTTGGGATATTCCAAACAATTTAAAGCATTCGCATAGCAGGGATATTTATGGAATGAGTACAGATCTGATAAAAGAAGTCACTAATATTATAATCAGTACTTTAAGAAAGTTAATAATGTACTGCACATTATATCTAGCACTTTACCTGAATGTTTACAAAAGGATCTTGTAATACTTGTACATTGAATGGGGGATATTAACGAATATAAATAAATAACTGTTATACAAAACAAAGTAATTATTGTGTTTAATTTGTGATTAAAATGTATAACGAAGTAGAAGCCTCTATAGTCAATGAAATAAACAATTGTCGCTCTGTCCCTCTTTTGCCACTTTTTTTCTAAAATACTGGAAAGAATCCTACTATTTCAAATAACTGACTATCTCGAATCTAATCACTTGCTAAGTCGCCACCATTACGGTTTCCGCGGAGAAAAGTCGACGGATGATAAAATCACAGCTTGTTCTGACAACAGCAAACCTCAATCCAATTAATATTCTTAATCAAAAAGCGCCACTAGAGTCGACTGCTGATTCGGTACTGGAATACGCTCGAAAGGTTTTAGACATAAATGATGTCAAATGTTTCGAACTAGAAAGAAATGACATCTATTCTTATAAACTAGGAGTTAAGGAATCACTGGCCAAAACCCTTTTAGATCCAACGTTATGGCCTACTGGATTTGCAGTAAAAGAGTTCTTTCCTCGACGCATTCCAAACCAACTGCTACAGGAAAGGTTTCCAAAATGATGCCGTTAAAATCCAATGTGTAAACAATATTACGTTCTATAATCAAAATGTCAGATTGCTAAGAACTAAATTAAATGACATGTATTGTTCTATTATTTATTAAGATTATCCCATTATAATGTTAACTGAGACTTGGCTAGAAATGGGAATTAATAGTTCTGAAATATTTGATAGTAGATACACTGTTTACCGTACTGACCGTTCTTTAACCAGTAGTACCGAACTTCGTGGTGGTGGTGTTCTCATAGCTGTCATGAAAAAATTTAAATCCCAGGCTATTTCTATAAATACAAATGTAGAGGAAATTTAATTGAATATATGTGTCGACAATAATGAATATATTTTGGGATGTGTGTGTATCACCGAAATCGGGAATTGAAGTTTACGAAACTCACTTGCGTACTGTATGTGAAATCTCCGATCGATATAGTGAATCTAGCACTATTCTTCAACATGGCTGATCTACGTTGGTTGGAAAAAATTAAAAGCAACTCCGGTGTAAAGAGTGTTATTGAAAGTACTTTAAGAGATGTGTATGCGTGTAATAGTTTTTCTCAATTTAACAATATTGAAAACAAAAAAGGTAATGTATTAGATTTGTCTTTCGTATCCTAATCTATTGCATGAGCAATAATTTGTAATCATTTAATTATCTGCGATGCTTATCACCCATCTATAAAACTTGTATGTTCTACGTTAGCAACTGATTATGTATCAGCTGAATCTACTGTTGTATACGATTTAAAACATGCTCCTTATACTCTAATTAATAATTATTTGTAGTCCGTTAGCTTGAATAATGTAATTTTAGATATAACTAATATTGATATAGATACAAATTATTTTGGAAATTTTTTTTGATTGTTTTGTTTCAATCAATTTGTAGCTTCGAAAGTTATACATGAACTTAAGTTTCCTCATTGGTTTAGTTTAGAACTTCGAAATCTTCATTGCAAAAAACATGAAGAAGCTCATAAGAGATATAAATTATCAAATACGCAATCTGATTATTCATAGTTTACTAATCTCAGGAAGAAATGTCGCTCTCTTACTAAAATTTTCTATCACATTGTAGAAACAATCAGTCCTTGAGAACCCAAGTCACTTTTCTAAATTTATTTAAATCTACTTCAGGAAAACTACTATAATAATAATATGTTTCTTAATAATAAACATGGAAACAGTGGTTGTGATTCTGCTAATTTATTTGCTAAATATTTGTCTTCTGTCTTTAATGGGAAATGCCAAATCTTATACGATCTGAATATTGAATTAAATCTAAATTTATTTGAAAGACAAATTTCTCCTTAAATAATTGAGACGGTATTGCAGAATGTTGACATAGTGCCGGACCTGATGGAATACCACCAGTAATACTTAAGTTATGCCATTCAACATTTTTTATATCTCTTCGGGGAGGACGGAGCTGAAGTGCATTCAGTATACATGCCTTTTTAGTAAGGCCTTTGATAAGGTGAATATTGAACTTTTATTATTTAAATTGAATAAATATTTGCGAGCCGCTACTTATGTGCCTGATATCTTATAGGAACTTATTATCTGATACTTATTGCGCTACGTCAGTGGTACCACAAGGGTCTCATTTGGGCCCACTATTGTTCAGTATATTAATTAATGATCAGTTGATATGAGATTACCAATGGTATTATTTGCAGATGATGTGAACGTTTTGGCGAATTTCATCTACTAATGATGTTTTGAAACTACAATTCGATCTTGATAATATTCATACCTGGTGCCTTAATAATAAGATCATATTTAACATCGATAAATGTATAGCTATTTTCTCGCAAACTATATGATTCTATGATCATTTACACCTTAACTGGAATTATCCTGGATAATGAATGCAGTACACTGTTAAGGATTTAGGTGTTCCTTTTGATAAAAAGCTTTCGTTCTCATATGATATGGAAACAATTATTGCTCATGCTAATAAGATGCTTGGTTTTATTAAACGCATTACCAAAGATCTTACTAATGTACGTAGCCTAACAACTCTTTTTATAACACAAGTTCGTTCAATATTGGAAAATTGCATTTCAAACCTTTTTCGGACAGGCTGAAAATGGTTCAGATTAAATTTTTGAAGTACTTAAGACACAAATATTATATTGAATTTAGATTATATAAGAAATATTGTCAACTTACTAAATCTTTCAAAACGAAGAGAATTTTATGATATCTGTTTAATATTTTGCCTCTGAACCCAGATATGTTACTAGAATACATACATTATTGCATATTCGAATATGTACAACAATGTAAACAAATATTGTGATACTCTGTATTTTGCGTGTTTCTCCTAAAAAGTTTCAAATTGTTTGTTTCAACAACAAGTGACGTAAATAAATATTAATAAATTAGTACTATTATTAGTTCATTAATAAGATTATTAAATATTTGTATAACATCTAGCACTTTTCCAGAATGTTTACAAAAGGATCTAGTTATTCCTATAGATAAGAAAGGAGATATTAAATATGCAAATAATTATCTCTCTCTCTCTATTAGCAATATTTTCTTAGATTCTTGAACAAATTTTTCTATCTAAAGTAAAAAATTATCTTGATTACAATCACTTATTAAGTCCTCATTAGTACGGTTTTCACAGAGCAAAGTATACTGGTGATGCTATATCTGCTTTTAAACAAGTGATATACTGATTTGTTACATAAGCATTTGATTGTATCTCTCAAAATATTTTTTACTGCTAATTTTAACCCAAGCAGCTGTCATTGCGAAAACAGTTTGCTTTAATAAAAATATTAGTACTGAACTATGCCCACTTCTATCATATATGTCACTGATATGCATGCTACAGAGAAAGAATATATAATTTCAGCTATGTGACAGAAAAAAATACAACTTAGATTATTGCTAACAAGCTGACGGTCAATAAAAAATAACAACCATTTTTTTATTGAAAGCTGACGGCGAAATAGGCAGTGCAAAATTTTCTCTATATCTATTTCTTATATGGGTGATTGCCAGAAATCCTCCATTGCATTAAACATTCTTACACTCATGTTTATATGCGTAGAATGTCTTACTTATATTAGCAAAAACATCGAATTATGTAGAACTCAATTTGAATGTCATCAACACTTTTCGTGAATCTATCTTTGCTGTCAACGGGTATAGCTGTAAGATGTTGAAGCCTATAAGCCGAACACTTCATTGGATGAGCATACACTGTTCCGAAAATGGAATGAAGTTCTTTACATATGTCTTCATGCTGTTGTCGATCAGGATAACTATATAATGTCTTTGATCTCGGTCTTCTTCTCCACTGCCTGAGTAATAACATATATTGAGGCTTTTTTCTTTTAACATACACAGATCCCTGGCCATTTTACTTCGCTAATGCCCATCATACCAATGTTTAGTCTTCATTTCTTTTATAGCGTTTTGTAGTTTATTTCAGGTTTTCTTCTTGAAGACCAAAACTCAGCTCTTACTCTCCTATCGGTGTTTTGTATCGGTCTATTCAATCTCTATTAACTTTCAGTAGAGATTTTTTATTAAGAACATTTAATAATATGTGTTCATGTGACATTTTAAAGAAATTTTGGTCTTGGATTTGTCCTAAATACGATCACCGAGGAACGGTTTTAGTCACTTCTTCACTACATTATATCGTGTAAGGGGGTCCATAAAATATTTCTTCTTCTGAAATTAAAAAAGAGATTTACAGTAGTTCTGCAACGACCACCGCCAATGTGACTTGAAACTTGAGACTTGAAAGTAGAAAAAAGTTATTTTCATCCTGTAATATTAAATAATATAGTTGACTAGTATGTCATCTATATATGATTATTTAATTTTAATATAATAATAAGTTTAAAGTTTAAATATTATTTATAGAAGGCATTTAATATATAGGTAAACAATATTATATACAAGAATTATGTTTATGTTCTTCATTACTAGGCATTGATATTTACTATATTTACATTACATTATACCAATCAATTTACTTATTTTTATTGTTCTATTTTCATTAATACAGTTACTTTCCTAACATTACTCATGTGCTTGTAATTACCATAATCAGGCAATTAAATAGGCATATTAATAGATTTAACATTAACGAAGTATTGATAAAGAAATAAAAAGAAAATATATATTATACAATTCTTTCACTTCCCGTCAAATTACATAATAAGATTCAGAGTTCTATTTTGGTGTAGCGAAACTCGCGAAGCGGAATAAGCCGACAGTAGGATTCTCCGGAGTTCCGGTCGTTGCTCCGGACATCTGATTGTTTGCGGACCGCCGGTCTTTCAGAACTGTATTTTGATATGCTAATTTCTCTTTAAAACTTGATACATTCTTTCTGAAGTTATAGATTAGGCGCACTTGTACTCTTGACGGAACTCGAATGGAGGGGGGCCGTCAGTCGGCTTGACTGGAAGCTCACTCTTTCTGCTGTACGCTCCAAGGCACGAAATGCGAGATGGGACCTATTCAAAATTTACCACTTCGGAACGCCTGCAATATTTATATTCATTTAAAATTTTCATACAGCCGTTCTTTTGACGTACAGCACCGTGCCTTTTCACATCATATCTATAATAATAAATAGTGCTCCTGCACGCTCTACATTCCCCTCTTGTGTATTAAGCACGTGGATGCGGATGGTCTTTTTTCATCCAAACCCCGCCGCCCCTCTGAAAAGCATTGTGCTAATAATGGGTGATATAAGTTTCAGAATGATGCCGTTCGTGTTGCATGTCTTTTATGTGTGACGCCGGCTTGAGGACACGGAAGCTAAGTGCATGAGCTTTACATTAGTAACTCCGTAATTACTGAAGGAAATTACATACGTATCGACTGAATATTACTTTGTGCTTTATTTCTGCTATACTTTTATGTCCATATTTACCTTAGTTGATTGTCTAATAAATTGGAACACCCACACAAAATATAATGTTTATATAATCGATTACAAAAACCTAATTAAAGGAATTTAATTCTTAGAATATATTTTCTATCTTTCAAAAATTAACTCTGTTTAGAGAAACACCTATAAAACATACAGTAAATAATAACAGTGAATGAGTCATAGAAAATACGATTATGACAATATATGATTAATATTACTAGTTAATTTGACTGCTGCATTGTAATAATATGTGAATATACAAAATCAAATACAAATAATCCTAGAGCACGGGTGCATAGAAATGTAAAATGAAACGAAATAACCTCGAGTTTTCTATGGGAATTTCGACATCTGTTACATTCCTTACGTAAATTTGTCTGGGGATATCTGAACAATTTCTGAAGGTATTGAGAGGACGAAGGTGGAATTTGTCAAAATACACCCTAAACAATGTTTTTTTTCTTCATTACGCCGGTGGCGGAATGGGTGGCTTAATGCACTTTTTGCCAGCAACGTGGAAAATCGATTTGTTTACGATAACTAAATTAGGCCGAAGCCATCGTTCGTTTTCTAAACAAATAACTTTTCCTATCATGTAAATAAGCCGGGATACGGCAAACATCGTTAGGGTTTAATATCCTCTGTGTGGGTGGTAGATTAAAAATTAGAGTCAGGCCCATACTTAAAACTTAAATCTAACTCTGTGAACACCTAGACCAAGAAAATTAATGAACATCTGAAAACTTTTACCAACTTAATCCCAAAACAATTGAATTAGAATAAAAAAATACCAAAAAACCCAAGTTATATTGCTTACCAAAAGTATATAAGCCGAGCAATAAGTTCAGATCGATAGTATCAAATATTAATTCTCCCTCATATAATAAAGATAAATGGTTAGTCAAACCATTTATTAAACTAACAATAAAAAACGACCCTGCAATCCCGAACTCCATCCAAATCTCGTAAAAAAAATTAAAGTGAAACCCTAAAAAATTTGATTTACTATTTTGCTGAATATTTTTTAAGTAATTATTATATGTTACTTTAATTTAAGATTTAACGAGTCTCCGGACACGCCTATACTCATCGAGGTAGAAGAGGCTTTTTGTTTTATTCCATCTACGTCGTGTTGCTCTTTTAGTTGTAAATTTATTTTGATTTCACATGTGAAACATTCCGGATATATCGATAAAACAGGTTTATGCTTATGAACATGCAAAACAATAATATCATACAAAATATTGTAGAAGTAATCTACTGAAGGATTTACATCATTTATATGAGACAACATTGACCAATCAACATCCAAAATGGCTTTATAAATTGTAAGACATATTTTGGGACAAAGAAAACGACTGAACAACTTTGGTTAAAATTTCATCTATAGTAACGCAAAGGAAAGGGTAGTAAAAGTCTTCTTATAGTAATGATGTATCAGATTCTTTGACAGATACCTTCAAATTATCGTTGCAAATAACCAAATCAAGCATTTTGCCATATTTATTTCTAATTGAGTTATATTGAATGCTACAACTTGACGTTAGAAAATTATTGAAAGCTAAAAGCTTACGATTAGAAAGAGTATTAGATTCCGAAATGTTAGAAATATAAAAATCACCTACAACTCAATGGTTTTAAATTCATCATAAGAAATATCTGGTGAAATATAAACTACATCAATTAAACAAGTTTTATGATTAAAATAACATTTTACTTAATACTATGTCAATTAAAGTTTCAAGATCTATAACATGGAAAGTATTAATGAATTTACCATATGTTTGATTGATATATATATATATATATATATAATATATATATATATATATATATATATATATATATATATATATATATATATATATATATATATATAGCAAACAAAACATCACCACCTTTGGACCGATTCACACGAGAGAATTTACAATCACATAGTTCAAAATTATATTATTGCGGAAGTAAGTAATTCCTCACTATATACAGAGTCATTTAACAATGTTTCAGTTAACAATAAAATATTAAATCACAAATCAGACGAATTAATATATACATCTTGAAGTTAAGAATTTATACCTTTAACATTTTTATAGAAAGTTTTAGTATTAACAATATGAATTATAGGAAATAATGTGCTAGTGTTACTTGGTTTTTTGTTGATATTATTACGGAGATACCATTTTTATAAAAAAATTTAAATTAGATTCACCATTATTAAAAATTAATTAATCCATTTTTACTACCTTATATATACATCATTTTGCTTCTAGGATTTATCATAAGATAGCCCAATTCCAGAATATTTCTCATTTGATTTGATATCCGTATATCTTTTTTTACTTTATGAACATTAGCTTAAACAAATAATAATTTAATAATTTCATCATTTTTTGTACTATCACATTTTTCTAAACACAAATTTCTAAGATTATCAGTGGGTATTTTTGAATAATTCAAGAGTTGTTTATAAAAGTTATTATTTTAATCACATTGCTCTTACTTAGACATATCAACCTCCTTGGCACCAAAAAATATCAACGTTTTAAGAGCGCTTGGATGGTTCTTGAAGCTCCCGAATGATCACTTCATTAGATATAAAATAACTTCCAGAGGGTTCCTGTTTAGCATCAGTGTGATTAGCTTGTAATTTTCGAACATCATCCTGAAAACTAAATATCATGGAAATCAATTTGGTAATTTGATTAAGATCTTGTTAGCAATTGAGGCAAATATACTTCAATTTGCGCCTACTATTAGAGCGGATGCACTTAACCTCACCAGAATTTAGTTCAGAATAATTAGTATGTATGTAAATGATGCTTGCATCTATCACACTTGATGTAATCTTCACCTTCGACTTTCTTCGCGCACTTTAAACAATCCATAGTCAAATTAAATGCAATATTTTAGCAACAAAAGAAAAAACGTATAAGGACACACACCAGCGGAGCCGATAGTGGTGACTTAAGACACAATACAAGAGGACGGTAGAAACAAATTACACGACAGGATGCTAAATTCATTAATAATATTTGATAACTAGACACGTTTGACATGGTTAGATAATATATTTAATAAAATTAACACTATAAATGAAAAAAATATTATGGATAACACTTACGGAAACTAATAGCACGCAGAGAAAACTGAATACTTGATAAGTATTAATTATATCCATATATTGTAACAATAAGTATAATAAATAAATAATAACATCAGTAATATATTAGGTTGATAGGCCAGTCGTCTCCGGAATTTTTAATTCACGAATAGCATTCCCAACTCAATACACTCTTCAGAAAAATTTGAGCGTCCCGTACTCGTTCCTTTGCAAAGGCAGCCGGTATTTTCAAACTAATGATACCATCTATAAATATTATTATTACATGGGGATCACTTCTGAACTTAATCCAACACGCAAGTTGCACAGTAACTACAGATTTATTTTTACAAACTGCAAAATACAGAAAGCATTTATTAACTATTTGCAATTTTTGCGGCTAGCGTCATCTAGCCCACGCGCGTATTAACAATCAGAACAACTTGAGTTGTTCTTTCATTTCATGTTTTCATTATGACTTAAAGTTTTACATAATAAGTACTACAAAGCATTAAAATCCCGACATTTATTTAGAAACACCCGGTACTCTTCTCTAGTCTCAAAATATTTATCAAAACTAATAATTGCTCGCGAGAATAGGACCACAAACACTATATATATGACCAATATCTAGATGCAGGTAAAGACTTAGAACTGTTGGACCTGCGAGCGACGAGAAGCACACAAAACTATATGGTGTCCAGGAAGTAAGGACAAATTTGAATTTAGCGCCATTTTGTCATATGACATTTGGCAGTCGTGCTTGTTTCATGTTTAGCAGCTTGATAGCTTTTGAATAGTGACGATTGGAGTTCGATGTTTATTTTTGCCATGGAGTAGATGACAACTACGCAACGTATCTAAGTGATGAAAAGTCACTGTGAACGGCGACAGTTACAGAAACATACTATCTGATTCGTTTTTCGCAGTTTTGTATGAAAATGACGATTTTTGGTTTCAACAATATGGTGCGACATGCCACACATCTCATGAAACGATTCCTCTGCTGACTGAAAAGTCTCCCCAAATAATTATATCTCTGCATGGCAAGCAGGAATGGCCTACCAGATCATGCGATATTAGGGCTTGTGACTTTTTTGTGGGGATTTGTAAAATCAGAAGTGTACGTGAACAAACCAAATACAATACACCAATTGAAGGGTGCAATTAAAAGGGTTATTAACGGCATGCAACCAAATGTGTGTGAACGCCAATCTATCACCAAGAACTCCAATGAACGCATTGCTTGTTGCCACGCGGCCTTCCGTAATCATATGGAGGATATAATTTTTCATAACTAAATTTTGTATCTTCTATAGAACTTTAATATTCGTCCTTTCTTCCTGAACACCCTATACTTGACCAGCTGTGAAGTTCAGTAAACTATTCGGCTCAATATAAATATAATATACCTTAACAAGCACGGACTGTTACCTTTCGATATTATACTTGCCTGAGTAAACGGTAAACCGTGG
Organism: Ontholestes murinus; assembly: GCA_963969525.1. Lineage (NCBI taxonomy): Eukaryota > Metazoa > Arthropoda > Insecta > Coleoptera > Staphylinidae > Ontholestes > Ontholestes murinus. The sequence continues at coordinate 55,260,061 of OZ018390.1, read as the reverse complement.
AAATAAATATGTGCAAGTATAAATAAATAAACCACCGTAAATTATAGTACCGTACCGATATTTATTGACTCGAATAAATAGCAGGATTCACACCAAATATAACTCACTAAGAAAGTGGAAAAATAAGAGTATTTGGATCCTTAAACCCACTACACAATCCCTTAAACCAACTCCTTTACGATACTACCCAGATATCTCCATAGAAGAACGGTTTCAATTTCTTGCTGAGAAATTCTCCAAAAATCCCTCAATCCCTCTAATTACCAAATTCTATCCCTATATTGTTTCCACAGAAACCCCACAATTCCTTCAAAATACAAAAGTCCCCAATCAACATTTACATACTGACTTGACTGACTGACATTCGACATAAATGACTCCCTGACAGAAAGACCTCTGGTCGATAGCCATGTAACAGTGACAGTTACGTAACCACTTTTTTCACTAATTACAATTATAATAATTGTAGATTATATGTATCTGTTTGTTAATAAAGATGTTGAATGAACATGGGAGGTGGTGTAACGTGTAAGAGTATTTTTCATACACATTCTAAAAGCTAGGCAAAATATGTGGATTTTAAATGTTGAACGGCAGCTAATTTAATCATGATGATGGTTATGTATTTCTACGTAGTAATCCGTAATATATGCACTGAGTAAAACATAGTAAATATTCCACTGTGGTTGGTCTCATCATAGATATAAAAATGAAATAATATAATGTTATCAGAATATATATTTTTTTAAAAGCTAATAAATTGAATATGAAATCTTGATGGCATTGCAAATAACGGTTTCGAAAAAGTTTGAAACTATTATGTCAACTGCCCAAAACCTCCACCACTTTGTGTGGATAAATTTGAACCTTACAAAATGTAAGTATAACATTTTTTTTAAACATGTTGTCTTCTTCTAATGAGCCCGTAGCCTACTAAGCAAAATTGCATTGTGTATGAGCAAAAACTTTAAGCTTCTGAGTCAGCTGGATCTTGTACGATGCTAATTCATGTGCCAGAAATCTGTTAACTCTGCATATGTTTACTAAATTTAGTCAATCTTGTGGCCTACCACAAATTAGGCACAATGCTCACATTTAGTATAACCAAACTATAATTATGTCGAAACAGTATGAAATGAAGATGATATAAATGATATTCTGTTTGATCCAAATTTATATGACATTGGACCTAGAGCAATAATAATAAAATTATTAATAAAATTCCGGAGAGAAACATGCAGAAGCTGAACAAATAATTCCATTCAAGGGTCGCTGATTTCTAAAGCAGTATTTGAGAAAGAAACCGCATAAATGGGGATTCAAGGTTTTTACAAGAGCCAGCAGAAATTGTGGCTCTTATGGGTTGGGATTGTCCAATGACATTGTTTTGGAGCTAACAATAACTTTACCTGAAGGCAAAAACTATAAGCTGTTTCTGATAACTGGTTTGCTTCGATTAGTTTAGCTCTAGCTCTACGCGAAAGATAGATTTGGTGCGTGGGTACAATTCGAAACAATCGAATAGGGAAGTGCGTCGTACGGTGGTTTGACAGCAAGCCAATCAACTTAGAACTAGTCTACTCCTGCCTGAGGTACGACAGGAAAGTAAGGAAAGTTCCGATCAAAAGAATATTAAAATATTTTAGTTATAAAGCTACTTATTTGTTTGAAACAATTTTTTTTCGGCTGCACTAAATAAAGTTGTCATTCAACACCAAGGTTGTTTTGAAGCAACTTAGAATAAACTCGTAGTGGGGGGCGCGAAAAATTTTGAAAAATTGTCAACCTAATTGAACCATATAAGTGAAGAAATAGTCGTGGGATATTTTTTTTGCCAATCAAAACTAATCTGGTACTGAAAGGGTTAAAGGATGAATTAATTCATCATAAAGAAATAGTTGTTTCAATTGTTCATTTTTGTAGTTGTAGTGAAACAACCTTTTAGTTGTGGATTCACGTAATATTTTGCATTTGTAACAATATCCTAGCTCTTTCTAGAAT
>OZ018390.1:55081348-55257860 GCA_963969525.1 Ontholestes murinus | reverse complement strand
CAGGGAATAAATAATTTTGTTGGTTTATTTTTATTTTTGCTAATTTTTCTTTTTTATTTTAATTAAGCTACTAGTATAATTTCAATACCGGATAATCCGGTTGCAGTGATTTTTACTTGAAAGTATACTAGATGTTTTATAAAAGAAGCATATAATACATTCAATATTAACTCTCTTGCGCATGTTAATCGCCGATTTAAATAAAGTAAACGTTGTAGTAATCGTATATTGTGACGAAACGGTGAAAATATGCATCGATCTGGCGATTCTAATAGCATGATGCACGTGAAATTACCTAGAAGTGGACTCGTGGTTAATTTAGAAATTTCTGAAATATTCAAAGATCAATAGATACGAAGTCATAATAATTATGATGAGTTCGGATAAACTTTCCCTTGCAAGTATGGAATCTGATAATATTGTGTATAATATGAAAGGCAATGGTATTATTGAGTCATTTGGTAGTCCATAATTATGGTCAGCCTAACTACATGATAGTTGAAAGCGTTTTTTAGAAGATCCCTCTGATATATTGGAAAGATCATGTGAAAATTCTTTGAGGATCAGATAAATCTAAGAGATTTCAGAATTGAGTTTTATAAATGAATTATAAAACTCAACTCCATCCATGATAAATTAACAGTACTTTTAACACATTTTCTTATATACTTAATGACATTAGAAGCGTTACATCCAGGATTTACTTATTTAATTTGATTTTTTTCCAACATTGTAGCCTTACAGCAAGAATGAAATGATCATACTTTCAAGAAATTTTATTAACAAACAATCTATAAAAATTAATAATGTGTTTGGCGATCCCTTTGCTGCATACACTCCTGCAGACGTCTGAGCATGGACAAAATGAGATGAGTCTGTGGAAGATGGTGCAAAGAGAATAATCTTCAAATATTTCATTGTGGAGGCGTTTACTTTGTGGTACATCTTGAATATACTGGAGAAAGTGATCCTGTTTCTTTCTCCAGTAGAATAATCTTCTTCCTATACCTGTTCAATGGGATTTAAATCTGGCGAACGGGGCAACTACGGCAAAACAGTAAAACAAGCTTCATGAAGAAAGTTCATAATTCGACGAGCAATATGTGTATGTGCGTTATTTTGCTGAATAATTACATCTGTACGGCCATCTAAATGATGACGTCTTCAATATAACGCGCGCCTGTCATACTGCCTCAAATGAATAAAAGAGGTCATCGACTACTATAAGCAATAGCCCCCAAACCATTACTCCAGTTTCCAGCCTTGGTTGACCAATTGGTCTTTTTCTTGCTTCTCTACCGTCTACTGTCCATACCTGATACACACGCATTACAGTTGTTGCAGTGGAAAATCGCTCAAATTTTGATATTGTGGACGTCTTCGAACTCCAGGCATTTTGTTAGTGACTACAAGATTTCCGAATGTAATTATTGTCAACAGTACGTTTTCTCGTGATGTGAGAGCTATTGTGCAATGTTTTCGCGATACAGGATCGGTGCAACACAGATAGGGTGCAGGCAGGCCTAGTTTAAGAAATTAAAATGTACAAAACGCAAGAATCACTATAGAACCTTCAACATCCGTTTTCCAAACGTCGGCCGTTTCGAAAATAAGTATCTAATAAGAACCTTTTCTGTTCTTGACTGAACATTTTCTAATTACTTATTTAGTTATTAAAGTTTTTTCCTTGTGGCCTGTGGCCTTTTGACTTAGGCATATGCCATTCATTCACGACATGTTTGTATTTGAACTAACTATATTTTTGTTTTTGTATCTAAGATAAATTTGTAAATGGCACAGTATATATCATATATATCTAGGGATAAGAGATTAGTGATATTGACTGGTTACATTATATTTTTTTAAATTACATTTAAAAGCATACACTAATGGTGTCTATTAATGGTAGAACCAAGAATTATGTGGTTTAGATCTCCTTTCTGTCCGCAAGCACAAAAGGGATCTTCTTTCAAACGAATCCTATGGAGATGTGTTAGAAAGTGTCCATAATTTAGTTTGAATCTCGTAATTGTTGTAGAAAATAGACGTGGAATATCGAATTAAAAGATATGCGTTGAGGTCGGTAATGTTGGATGTAATACTTTATAGTGCGTATTTGGTTTATTTTGATAGATTTCCTTAACTTCTTGTTTAATTTTTCCCTTAATAATACTGCGCATTATGTCTTGCACAGGAGTTTCAATATTATTGTTAAAGGTTGATGAATTTTTTGCAAGCTTTTTGGCAATTTCATTCCCATTTATTTGTGAGTGGCTTTTTACCCACATAAAATTAATTGAATGGTCGTCAGCTAAGGTGGAAATCAAGTATTTTATTTTTAATATATAGCTATTAACAAAAATTGATTTAAAATTCGACGAAGAAATAGCCTTTAATACGGATTGGGAGTCTGATGCAATCATTACAGTTTTATATGTATTCCTAGCAATCCATTCAAGAGCTTTATATATGGCTATTGCTTCGGTTGTGAATATAGAGCATGTGCTATTAATTTGTTCCGAATGTCTATAATTAAGTTTTGGGATCATAAGGATTATGGCAACCGTTACAACGTGGTAATTCATGATAAACACTTAACTAGTGCACTGACTATGTCTTAACCACTAAAAAAAAGTGTGGTTTTAGTGGTTAAAACATAGTAAGTGCGCTAGTTAAGTGTTTAAGTTTTGGGATGTAGAAGGAATAGCCAATATCAGTTTTATTTTTAGACCAATACCTATTTGTTAATACGTTCATATTCAAGTCAGAAAGTAATAATATGATTTCATCAGTCTGCAATGCTCTATATTTTAGTACTTGCTTTATAGCTTGTTGTTTACGCCTTGTGCTTAGTGGAGTTTCTTGATATTCCGCAAGTATTGCAAATGTTGGAGAAGAAGTCATTGCACATGTGGCAATCCGCAGAGATTTATACTGGATAATATCTAAGCGTTATTAAAGTTAACAACACTTAAAATTCACATTTAAATTATGGTTAAAAATTAAAATGTCAGTTCATTTATTTGGCACATGTAAGAATCGACCCACATTTTTGATTCCAACGCCATCCGGGACTGAAATAAATGTTGGGCACCGTTTAAATAGTATGCAACATTTATAAATAATAGTGAAACTTGTGTAGATCAAAATCGGAGCCTATGTATATAATATTATAATGTGACGACATTAATTACTTACTCCTAACATAACTTCACTAGTGTTAAAGATAAAATGTTAAACTTGAAAATTGAAATATTGAATGCATTTCATTACGTATATTTACTCAAAACAAATTAGTTTATAAATTGTATCAGTTTATATTTAAGTGTGACGTATGAACAAAATATTAAAGAAATTTAAACATATGATTATTTAGTTGATTAATGGTTTAAGCGTTCACTTTGTGATACATCTGGAATATTTAAATAAAACACTTTCTTTGTTGACATCACATCACACTATACCGGGTGTCTCAGACCACCCGTACCAGCCTTTTATTTCGACAATGCTTGGCCGAATGGGACTGGGACAAAAATATTTATCACCAAAGTGAACCCAAGGAATCCACTGATGAATTAATTTTTTACCGGAATAATCCGGAAGTACCCGGAACCGGAAGTAACTTTAAAATTTCAAATGGCAACATAGGTCGAGTATGGTATTAGTTGATAGGTCTTTTTAAAAGAAACAACTTTTATTAAAATGTTTTTTTAATATTTTGCATATTTATAAAAATAATCGAAAAAAACTAAATTGAAAATTGGTTACCCATTCAACATTCAATTTCCTCAAGTAGGCTTTGCTTTCTTGTTATGTCAAAATAATTGACGTTCGTGAATATTTGAAGTAAAATAAATTATTATTATCAAAGTATTGAATGTGTCAACATGTTTTTTACAAAGATTTGGTGAATGCGGCCAAAACTATCATGCTGCTGAGCGATACCCTCAACGAGCAAATCAGTCAAAAAATGTTTTTCGGCGCCTTGCAGAACGAAAATAAAGTAAATGATATTTAAAACAACTATTCAATTTATTATGGTATTTTCAAATTGCCTTCCTTCTTGATCAATGCATCTTTGTAGCCGATTTCGAACGTCGTACGGCCCGTAGAATCTCATCTCCACTAAGTGAACGGCAGATGTTCCGTATCCTCTCCTTCATATTATCTCTCGTGGTTGGAACCTCTTTATAGACTAGGTCTTTGATACGTCCCCTCAAGGAGAAGTTTAGAGGCGTTATGTCAGGAGAACGAGATGGCCATGGAAATGGTCCTAGCCTTCCAATCCATCGATCAGGGAAAAGGCGATCATCGGTTTGACGAGAAACGCTTGCGTAATGAAGGTCAATAAGATTATTGTCTAAAAAATCAGCGTATTTAGCCCCGTTTAATGAACCATCGAAAAAATGCGGACCAATTATTTGGTTTCCTAAAATACTACACCAAACATTAAGGGTCCACACGTGTTGATTATCAACTTCTCTTAACCAATGAGGGTTTTTATTACTCCAGTAGTGAGCATTATGTAAATTAACAACTTCGTTGCTTTTGAATATCGCCTCATCTGTCCATAAATTTTGTGATGGAAATTATAATTTTTTGAGACAACCATTCACAAAAATTCAATCTATCTTGAAAATCCCGCTCTTCAAATTTCTGGTGTATGATAAGGATAGAATTTGTTTGTTTTTAAAACTCTCCGAGTAGTGGAGCGAGTTATTCCAGCATCGATTTCAATTCTTCTAGTCGAAATGTTCAAGTCCAGAGCAATTGCTGCAAGAATATCTGGTGTTCTTTAATCTTGTACACGTTTTCTCATACTTCGACCTTTGTTGTGGCTGGGCTGTAGCTTACAAGTTGTCTTAACTCGTTCTGCAAGGCGCCGAAAATCGCTCAGCATAAATTCACTCAGCAGCATTATAGTTTTGGCCGCATTCACCAAACCTTTGGTGTTTGTAAAAACCATATTGACACATTCAATACTTTGATAATAATAATTTATTTTACTTCAAATATCCACGAACGTCAATTATTTTGACATAACAAAAAGCAAAGCCTACTTGAGGAAATTGAGTGTTGAATGGGTAACTCATTTTCAATTTAGTTTTTTTCGTTTATTTTTGTAAATATGCAAAATATTAAAAAAACATTTTAATAGAAGTTGTTTCTTTTAAAAAGACCTATTAATTAATACCATACTCGACCTATGTTGTCATTTGAAATTTTAAAGTTACTTCCGGTTCCGGGTACTTCCGGATTATTCCGGTAAAAAATAAATTCATCAGTGGATTCATTGGGTTCACTTTGGTAATACAAATTTTTGTCCCAGTCATATTCGACCAAGCGTTGTCGAAATAAAAGGCTGGTACGGGTGGTCTGAGACACCCGGTATATAACAAAAAGAACGTGTTTTATTTAGAAATTTTTATTTATTGTTAAAAAGTGTAAAGTAATGTTTAAAATAAAGGTAGATGTCAAAATGCATGGGGATATAAATACCATTGGTTGTTGTCATCCGAAGATTAGTAAGTCGGGCAACCCGTATGGGAACACAAGCACCTGTCCTAACGAAAAGATTGTAACTGTTGAAGAAATAAAGGAATAAATTTAGTAAAGGCCAACCCACTAAAGCAGAATAAAATTGGTTCACGGATGGCTCAATGACCGACAAAGGTTTTTTTTTCTTTTTATCCTCACGAGGTGGTGTCGCTCAGCGTCCCTGCACTGCGGTCTCCGTGGTCCTTTTGTGCGCCTCTGGCTGTTTTACTCCTTTTGAACTCCTGTATCTTCTAAGAAGTCTAGGAGTTTTTGCCAGGGGATATTCCTTAGCTGTTCTACATGAAGTATGGGCTTTCCGAGTTTCGCCTTGCGTTCTTGTTTGTATGCTTCGCAAGTGCACAGTAGGCGTTCGGGAGTTTCCTCTTCTTCCAGACACCCACGGCATAGGGGGCTTTTCTCAATACCCATCCTATGTTTGTGCTTGTTCAGGTCACAGTGTCCAGTGACTAGTCCTGTGATTTTTCTTAGTTTCAGTCTGCTCAGTCTAGAAAGCTTCAACATGCTGTCAGGTACCGGACCATCTAGGAAGAGTCTTGTATGCCTCATTCCATTTTGGTTTTGCCATACCTTTTTGCGCTCCTCTGCTAACTTGCGTCGGATTATTTCCTTTCCGGTTTCATGGGGTATACCGAAAGCGGGTTCAGGTCCTTTGAATTCACCTGCTGCTCCTTGTTTAGGCAGCAAGTCGGCCACCAAGTGTCCAATAATTCTTTGGTCCTTGGGTACCCATACTAGCTGTGTTTCTCTTGTTGTCGCCAGTGCGTCCAGTCTGTTTATGCAAGTCATGACCAGCCTGGACTGCACTATCGGTGAGGCTAGCGCTTTTATGGCTGCCTGGCTATCTGTCATAATATTAATTGGTCCTTTTTTAAGTCCCGATTCCATTAAGTGATGAGCACACCAGTCAATGGCGGCTATTTCGGCCTGGAAGATAGAGGCATGCTTCCCCAGAGCAATCGCGAATTGTTGCTCCGGTTGCAGCCTCCATAGATACCAGCCCCGGTTCCTTTAGTATTTTTGGCCCCGTCTGTGTACCAGATGGTTCCTTTGCTCGTTCCCTGGTATGTTCCATTTGTCCATTCACTCCGCTGTGGTATGATCGTTTTAAATCTGCGGGATGAGTGTACGATTTTGGTGAAATCGGACCTCATTGTTAGTGTCTCTTCTTCTTGTAGTACTTTAAATGTTGCCGGTCTTGATGGCCCCATTTTTAAAGTATGGCCATTTATGTCTAGCTTCCATCATTACAAATAAATGTAGTGGTGGTAGCGATAATATGTGTTCCATGGCTGCCGTGGGCGTTGTCCTCATTGCCCCAGTGATTAGCAGACACGCCTGTCTTTGCACTCTTTCGAGTTTTACTGCTGCACTTTTGGTTTGGGTCTTCTCTCCCCAAACGAGCGCCGCATATGTCACTATAGGTCTTATGACCACAGTGTATAGCCATTTAGTCATACTAGGTCTCAGTCCCCATGTGCGTCCTACCATTTTTCGGGTCGCAAAAAGTCCTCTCATGGCCTTTTTGCTGATGCTCTCTAGGTGGAAGTTGAAGTTCAATCTGGTATCAAGTATGACCCCTAAATATTTTACTTCATTTTTGATTGGAACTTCCATTTCATACATACGTAGTGATTTTATGTCATTGGTTTTTCGTCGCCTAGTAAAAGGGACGATCGCCGTTTTGACTGGGTTTACAGTTAACCCTTCATTCCTGCACCAACTTTCTACGGTATTTAGTGCCTTCTGCATCAAGTTTGATACAGTGGTCCCAAACTTCCCGCTTATTAGAATGGTCAGATCATCTGCATACCCCAGTGCATATATGCCCTGGCTTTCGAGTAGCAGCAGAAGGTCGTCAATGACGAGGCACAATAGGAGCGGCGAGAGAACACCTCCCTGCGGGCACCCTTCAGCGACTAACGCTTCTCCTGTTTTTCCATATAGGGTAGTCGTCACATTCCGACTTCTGAGCATCTTGTTTGCCCATTGTCGGACTTGCGGGTTAATTCCTCTTTTCTCCATTGCTGTTGCTATGGAGTTGAAGGTTGTGTTGTCAAACGCCCCTTCAATATCCAGAAAGGCCCCTAACGCAACGTCTTTGCATTGTAGGGTCCTTTCGCATCTGCTCACTAGCTGGTGGATTGCTAGCTCGCATGACTTTCCCGCTTGGTAGGCATATTGTTGACGGTGTAGTGGCGAGTCCTTTAAAACTCCTTCCCGTATGTGCCTGTCTACTAGTTTTTCTAGTAGTTTTAACATAAATGATGACAAGCTGATCGGTCTGTAAGATTTAGCCTGGGCATATGAATCACGCCCTGGCTTAGGTATGAATACCACCTTTACAGTCCGCCAGCTGCTTGGGATGTATGAAAGGGCAAGGCTTGCTCTGAGGATATCACATAGTGGTTTCCTCAGCGTTGCTATCCCCTTTTGTAGCATGATAGGATATATCCTGTCAGGACCTGGTGATTTGAATGGTTTGAACGTGTTAATTCCCCACTCAACGTCACCTGGTCTGATTATCATTTTCGCTGTTTCCCAGTCCCGTTTTGGAGCCCCTGCGTTGGGCTCGCTTAGGTCCTCGGAAACAGGATTGTCAAGTATTGCAGAACCCGGGAAGTGCGTCTGCACTAATACCTGCAGGGTCTCTTCTACCGAGACAAAGGGTTAGGAGTAGGTATATATGGTACAAAACCCGAGATAAAGATTTCTGTCAGTCTCACCAAGGACACCACGGTGTTCCAAGCAGAGGCGACAGCTCTTCACCACTGCACAAGAGAAATAGCAAGACAAGGCATAAAGTAGGTCAGTTGCTATATTCTCCGACAACCAGGTGCTACTAAGAGCACTAAGCTCCACACAGGTCGAATCTAAGATAGTGTGGGACTGTATATGTGCTCTTAATGATCTTGGCAGTCACAAAAATGTAACAATCACATGGGTCCCAGGACATGGAGTCATCCGAAGATTGGTAGGTTGGGCAACCCGTGTTGAAACACAAGCATAAAGGAATAAACTTAGTAAAGGCCAACCCACAAAAGCAGAATCAAATTGGTTCACGGACGGCTCAAAGACCGACAAAGGGGTAGGTAGGAGCAGGTATATTCAGTACAAACCCCGAGATTAATATTTCTGTCAGTCTCACCAAGGACACTACGGTGTTCCAAGCAGAGGCGATAGCTCTTCACCACTACACAAGAGAAATAGCAAGACAAGACACGAAAAGTAAGTCAATTGCTATATTCTCCGACAGCCAGGCGCTACTAAGAGCACTATATACTTATGCATCAAACTGCGGGGATTGTGGTATGGGATGCTAAAACTTATAAAAGTATACTCAGCAGTTGGAAGTGTCACATTTCCAGTAGGATAATGTCCGGCCCTGTATTGCAAGAGTCGATGACAAACTGATGAGGAGTATAATGTTAATATCTTGCCATGGTCACCCCGATTTTTTGACCGATTTTCCATTTAGCACGCGTAGGGAATTATGGAGGAAAGACTAAATAACACACAGACGGTGCAAACTCTTCGGCACGAATTCCAATACCTCAAGCGATTATCGATGACCCAATACAGTCGATGCCACGAAGCGTAAGGGAATATTTAATGAATAATGAATAAATTATTAATTAAAAAAATAGTTTTATTCGTATAATTTTTCTATCATATCTTAATGAATTACCAAATCAGATTTAGCGCAAAATATTCCAACCCTTTCATGGTGTTGCGAATTCCATGTCACTAAGTATATTTAAATAGATGGTTATGTTTTTATGCAATGTGTATATTGCAAACGTTTCTATATGTTGCTTATAAAAAGTTATGTTAAACCATTTTATATTAATTATTTTCCCAATTATCATTTCGCATACCTAAATTTTAATAATTATATCACAAATTAAAAAACTTTTTACGTTGTTTTGTATAACAGATTTTTATTTACTTGGTGACCAATGGTAAGTAATTGTTTAATTTGTGATTAAGTATGTGTAACGAAGTGGAAGCTTCCATCGTCAACGAGTTTGTAAATTTTGTACAAATTATTTTTTTTAAGTGGGTAATTAGTAATGATATATGTGATGAATTGAGAACAATTGTTGATTAATATTAATTATTGGTACAATTTGGTTAAAATCATAAGAATGAATCAAAATAATAAATACACTAAATAAGATATAATATAAATTAATTTGTTGAAAGCATTTAAATCGTTCGTGAAATCTTTATTTTTTGTTTTGTTAGTACAAAATATATGAGGTTTCAATATAAATTTCTATTGATTTAAACATTTTTAAGTATTAAGAAAGTTTAAAACATGAGTAATAACATTTTTACCCTTGAACCATTACAATTGACAAAGATCGCGATAATTCCGTCAATAAAAGGAGCATTTTAAATGGCAAAAGTGAAAGATTTCGCCGAATTAATTAAACTTTAATTGAATAAACTCGCAAATTACTCATAAACGAAATCTGGATCAGAAATATCGGAGCCATTAAAACTTGAGCCCCGATCTAATTTATTTGTCCGGGAATTAGTCCGCGGACAAAAGAAGCAGAAATGCGCCGCGAAAATTAATTATATAATTTAATTATAATAAATACATTAAAACGACGTTTGCCCATTTTCGGTCTGTTTGTCTTTCATAAGGGAGCAAAACTACCCCGTGCTCTTATCTTTTAACAAGACTCGTTAAACGCTCGGCAAAAGGCTTTGTGAGGCCGCGGCGGCAACAGCAAATCGGCCCATTGTGCACTTCAAATTTAATCTTACGAAAATATAATTTCACGTGCACGGGAGGGTACTTTTCAAAGTTTATCCAATAAAAGTTTAAAAATAATTATTAAATCATATTTCGCCGGGCCGCAGAAAAAGGCGCCTGTTAATAAAGAGCGCATTTTTAAAAGTAATATTGAAGTTATTATGTGGTATAATCACGTGCTGATGATAATAATTATAACTTAAATTTTAATAAAATCCATCCGTTTTAGAAATATTTTAAAGTTTATACTTGAAAATTATAAATTTTGGATTAACAATAATTCCATCTTGCGTATAAAATCATGCTGTTTTTAGTACTACTGGTTCGCAAATTGTAATTAGAATATGATACGTATAATCAATTCTGCATATAGATTTTAAATAGATCACATATAAAAATTGATTGAATTATTATTTTTTTTTTTTGTATAAAAATATAGACAAATTTATTTAGTGCAATTTTTCATAATATGTCATATTATATATTCTATCGACATATTCAATAAAAAAGGAATGATGTTATTACGAATATACATAATATTTTATATTTCTAAATAAATTCTTAACTACGAGTACCGTCCCCTATAAAGATATTTACTCAATGTATAAATGGCTATTTGGATATTTCAACTGCAGAAAACTATAAATGATGCAATTCCCCGGTCGCATCATTCATCTTAGGAGAAATTTCCATGACTAAAATATGAGATTCTCCGAGTTAAATCTATTAATATTTCTAAAATTGAATGCGCGTTCCAGAGGACATTCTTTTCGTCGGTAAAGTAATTCCCAATCGGGCACTATCCATCTTACTATATGTTTGCACTAACAAAAAGATATACGAGTTTGTATAAATATTTTAAGCCGTCATCAATTACTGTCTCCTGCTTCCTGGAGGGCGCACATGAAATAGTAAAACGGGTGACTTCGGCGCCAATACGCGAACGTCCTGCAAGGGACAAGTGAAATACAATATGATGGAAACGTTCACATTTTTGTAGGTCAGTCCTAAATTTTAATATGGGTTACATGAAATACCGTGTTTAATAGAAAAGGTCACCACAAATAAACTTCTACTGATTTATATTTAAAACTAACGTATTTTAAGTATTTTTTTTAAATACTGTGTATTTTAATTTTGCATCTTAAGAGAGGTAAATATTATTCTACTCAAACGACCATTAAATTATTCTATTTAGGATAATACTTTATTATTTTTTAAAAGAAGCATATTGTTTGTGTCATGTTAAAAGTACTTTAAAAAATCTCATGTAATTCAACTTTCTAGATTAGATCCTAGAAGTTTATAAATTCCTTATATTAAGGAAAACTTAAATTCTCATCTTATTATTTATTTTCTTTAATTTATCGAAAAGATCAATATAGGTGACAAAATCAGATTTTTATCACTATATAAAAGCTACAAACCTTAATCTCCTCAAAGTGGCCGAAACTTTCAAATGAAGGAATAATCCACCCAATGATTAGGCCACTTTGCTAAAATCTGTATTCACCTAATAATAATTTATATCAATCTGTTACTAATTACACCTGTATAAATAAAATAAATAATTGAAAATATAAGAATGTAACAATTCCTTAAAAGACTGAAATAAGTGTTAAATGCTCCGTTTATAAAAAACTATTTATTGATAATTGATATTTAGTAAACCTCCAAACATTGTTTTACCTTGTTTTATACATTACAAGACTGTCACAATGGCTACGTAGCTTCTTCTTCTTATATGACATATTTTAAAAGGGTACCATCTGTTAACAGGTCCTCCTCAGATGCATTCCCAATTAACAATTTTAGATATATCCCTTCATATGCTCTTTTGTACATATTTTTGTTAAACAATTTATTTATTAGCTTATTTATTAAGAATTTTTTATACTTCATTACGTATTTCTAAATGCAACGTATTTTATTATTAGATGTCAGTTTCACTAGTAAATTAAGCTTTTTTCTCGTATCAAATGTTTGGCGAAAAATTGATATCTACAAATGATTTACAAAAACTCTTTGGGTTTTGCAGTATTAGTTGTTGTGGAAAATTAATAAAGTCTTCAATGAATTAATTGTAGTAACTTTCAGTTTTATCTCGGCTGTAACTTGCGTGATATATATACCAAGAAAATAAAAGCTAAATAAAACATTTAAACATCTTTAATCACTTGAATTAAAAAATCAACATTTTAAGATACTTACAATTATGAAAATTGAAATCTAAAATACACATAACAGCATGGAAGTGATATAATTTCAAACTTTATCTTAAACAAATAGCAGTAATGCAAAAGGCAGATAACATATTATTATTATTTATAATATCTCATTCTTTATTCTTTATTTATTCTTTATTAGCTTCGCTTCTCCTGCTTACAATATTAAAAAAGCTTTAAAAGCAATACACGATGTACGTACATTTCATATAAAAATACAAATAATTTAGGACACAGGAGTAACGGGCAGAGTTCACTGTTAACCAATGGTCTTCCACATGACTTATGAAATTGAAATTTAAATGGATGGAATAGGGTCCAACATTTTAGAAGAAGACTTACATACGTTATCAATGTGTTGGGAAAAAGCTTTGAGTCAAAAAGAACACGAAGATATATATATTTGCTAATACTATCCCTATTTTTTGTACTCTGATGAAAACTTATGTCTGTTACGACTTTCATACAGAGCAGCATTTCTTAACATTTAATCCTAATTTATTTTTAATGCACCAATCAACCATCGACATAATATTAAGTTGAAGTGCGTCAACATAACTTTGGTTATATATGGTATTACAGATTTTAATATCGTCCGCAAAAGCTGGTTAATGAATTTATGAGATCATCAATAAAAATGATAAATAGGAGAGGACCATAGTTAGCACATTGAGGCACATCTGACGTTGAGATAAATTTATATGACTTATAACCATTGCAGAAAACATAATTATGCCTGTTACACAAATTCGTAGATATACGTTTGATAAAGCTGGGAGGAAGACCATACGCAATTAGTTTATTTAACAATGTACTATGATTAATACTATCGAAAGAACTGGTCGCTCAACATATTGAAAATTAAGTTGTAAATTAATTGTTCAAAGATCTTTGCAAAATTTGCAAATTGATCTGAGTTTTCCACAATGACACTTTCTCCCTTTTTGCAAAACTCTTGCACGTTTCCAGATGTCAGGAAAAGTAGATCTTTTGATCGCCAAGTTAAAGATAGATTTTAGCGGTTTAGCAATCACAAATACCATATCTCTAATAAAAAAGCTGGGAACCATTTTATTTTCTGTGATACCATTCATTGCAAGTGTGACTATGATCATTATAATGTCATCTTCAGTTGGATATTATATATTCGGTGATTTGATATTAGTAGAGATACAGTTATACTTATCAGAGAAACCTTTCGCAAATGCATTTACAATATGGTGCGGCAGTTTAATATTTACATCATTTTCTTAGATAAATAGATATATACATAGATATTTTATTGTTGCTTATAAAAATAAATCTTTACACAAATCACTTACAATGAATAGATTGATATAGTATAAATGTAAATTGAAATTTGAGGTATCTTAAAGTACAAACAAAAATATATGTATATCTAGAGCTATTCAAGATTAATTATACCACATTATATGTGGTCAGGACTACAGTTATTAAAACCACAAATAAATTATTAAATACATATTCTAAAAATACTAATATATCTCTTGTTCGCTTGTCAAAAATAAAAACAACAAAACATATACCTATAGTCTAAAATAGAGCAATGAAATAGTACGTAATAAATAAGAAATAAAAACATACATATATAAGATAAGATAACTATTTATTCGTCTGTTCATTGAAAATCAATATTAGACATGTTATAGTATCATACATAAATATAAACTTTCACCCTTTTTTAATATCGGTATTATATGTCCAAGCTGTGTGAGATATTTACCTTGGGTTACAGAAATATTTATTAAATTACACAAGAAAGGTGCTAAGACATCTGCATTTGATTTAACCAATTTAATGGGAATTTCGTCAATACCATGGAATTAGTGTTACGCAAGGATAGTATGACAGAGATTATTTCATTTTCAGAAACGGGAGAGAAGTAAAATGTATTGTCATAATATTCGCTGATTATTATAGGAGTGTTATCAGGTGAAAATTGTAGGTCTGAAATGGATTTTTTTGGCGAGAGTATTAGAAACTTCCTGAGCGCTTTTGTTGCTATCTAGTTTGCATTTTGTTTTGTTTTTGTGATTAACTAGGCTCAAAAGTGCCTTAATTTTGTTATTTGCGTTGTTTATAAAATTAGCAGCATGCTGTTTTTTCTCAAAGATAATTGCTTGATTAAGAAGCTTCCTTTTACATTTTAGTATTAGTTTTAGATCTTCCCTACCAGTCTCTTTAGTAATGAAATCCAAGTTTTTTACTTCAGTGTATAGTTTTTGAACATCTAATGAGAAATGGATTTTCTGTCGTTCGAGATTGGGGTCTTTATGCCGGATTTTCCTCTTTGGGAAAGCTGTTTCAAAACTAAATTTTAACTGTTCGTAGAAATTATTTAATACGAAGTCGACATCATTTTCATGAGACCAGTAAATGTATTTGTTATGTTTAATAAAATGTTGCCTAAATGTATTAATAGAGATAGGTGAAAAGTTTCTAATCATTGCATAAGTACATTTGTTATCTGAAGGCAAATTTATTTGTATTTCAGCTGTCTGTGCAAAATGATCTGATAATCCAGGATTGAAAATCCCCGTTAATTTTAAAATGCCTGTGTTATTTGTAATTATGTAATCAATTGATGATGTTGTTAATTGATTTGGATTTGGAATTTTCTGTACCCTAGTAATATCATTTACAAGTTTATATTATGTGCGCACAACAAGTCGCTTAGGGAATTTGACAATTTATTTTTACTAATATTATAAATATTAAGGTCACCACAAATGAAGATTGTCACAAATTGTCGATCTACAGTATCTAATAACAGATTAAATTGCTTAAAAAATAATTTATTTGTATCACTTGAATTGTTAGGTGGTCTATATATACAAATTATACAAATTTTCATACCTAGTGATATTCCGGAGCATTCGATGACATTTTCTATAGAGAGATTACTTATATTTCTTAATGGTTTGACCTCTTGTGGAAAATTGCACTTCCGTCATGTTTGTTAATTTTCCGCGAGAAGTGCGCCATCATTGTGAATCTTAAAAACATCAAGCTGAGTATCACTAAGCCAGGTTTCTGTAAAACATAGAATATTATAATTATAGTTACTGCAAAGTAATTGAATAATATTAGATTTGGTGTAGGTATCATTATATTTTTGTTGGTGTCAGTGTTTATGGTTTTTACAATTAATTTCATATTATCAGGAAAGAAAATAAATTTGTAAAAGGTCAATATATACAAATATCAAAGATGCCCACAATTAAAATCAAATTTTGTATATTCCTTAAACGAGTAGACAGAGCAGGTAATCAAGCAGTCTTGAATTCGAAATTTCGTTTTTTGCGGCAAAGCATTAAAAACTTAATTGAGAAATATCTGGAATCTGTCTGTGAGTTTACTAGCTTGATTCTACTTGGATAAACATCCAACCTGTTGCGAGTATTATATGTATGTATATTTTCGTGGTTGACATATTCATTTGAACTTCTTTTCAAATGAAGTAATCATATGTACATGTATAACGTGGTTGGAGTTAATAATCTTTGTTGCTTAAAGGCTTTACATCAGTCGTCTTTATAATTGTAATGGATACAATAATTAAAACTTGCCTTTGAAATCCAAAAATGCAAAGTATTGCCGAGTGTTCCCAAATTATAAGACCGTAAGTTTAATGGGACTGTACAAAACATAAATATGTATCTCTTAACATGTTGATCGGTATAGAATATGCCAACCTACGCAATACAAATATATTGGAGCTAAGTTTCTTTGCTAATGCATCATCATGGAAACTCCAAGTTAGCTGTCCATCCAAGTGAAGTCCTAAAAACTGTACCTCTAGTCTATCTTGTTGGGTATTTTTAGATTATATCGACGTTAGAGTCGCAAGTTGTTTCTGTAGAATTATTTCAAAAAATTTAAAAAACACTAAAACTAAAATAGAAATGGTCATATAATTTTCAATTGAATTTATATTCCTCTTTTAGATATCGATATAAGTTTAGCTTCCTTTAAAATATCGGGAAACTTTTTGGTTCTTATACAGTTGTTTATTAAACATGTTTAGGGGTAAGTATTAGGTTTATCATTCGTTTTACTTCGTCAACTCTTAGGCCAAAGATAACTCTACTATCACTGCTTCGAAGGCTATCGATTACTGCAGCAACCTCTAAATTCAACAGTTTGAAAAGGTCCAACTGTATAGTTTCATGAATTGTAAGCCACATTATCCATTGTATTTTCAAATCTTGTGGGAAAAGTAACAATTAATCCTAAACCAAATTCACGCAATAAATCCACAAGACTTGAAATCTTACTAACCTCACGCTAAAGTCTCCCGTTATAATTATTGTTTTATTTCATTCGCGCAGCTTTAATAAAACGTCAAACAAAAGGTTTAAATACACTTTAAAATTTCCACTTGGCGAACGATAAACAAAAAGTAAAATACAATAAAATTTAGTTAGGTACACTCTTGCAAACTCAAACTTCTTTTCCTTGGATACTGTAATCACTGGAAGAACCTTGAAATCAATTCCGGCTTTAAACATTATCAAAACCCCACTGTGAACGAATTATTTTCTTACAAAACTTGTTGCTACATTAAAATTACTAATTTTCAGATATGATATTTCCGTTTTCGTAAGCCAATGTTCACATTAACACAATGCTCCTGGTTTAGCATCACTGTGATTTAATATAATATCCATTTCATTTATTTTAGATTTATAAGATTGTATATTAACATATAGTCCGACTTCCAAAATTTTGTGACTTGCGTTGATTACTTCGCGTTTTTTTTTGGAGATGATGTACTTACGGGCAGTGTGAAATCATTTGTAGTGGTAGATAATCCTGCGGTAGATAGAATAGAACGCAACATGGTACTTTGGAATATTGAAATTTCCCTTGACCTTGATGCCATTTGATAAAAGAATATCCTCAGTCACTTAATAAAATACTGACCCATTGCATGGTTTCAAATACGTTTTTATTATTCTACGATTATGTTTCACCATACAGCGGCTTCGTTAGGTTAGGACGAAACAACCCTGTTAGTATTTTACTAAGCAATATGGAGTTTCAACAAATAACTACCTCATCAATCCAGTATTTAATTTTCTTAAAGTTGATAAAATTATACAATTTGCCTCTTAGCTAATTTCGTCTAGTAATTTATTTCATACATGTACGCTATACTTGTATGGATTACCAATAATATGGACATTGGCATGAGTAATCGTCTTCAGCTGTTCTGAAAGGTCTATTCCACTTAATCTGCCCCATTCAAATTGCAAATGGTTTTCGAAATATAACGCAGGTTTACTCTCAAAAATATTGTACATTATATTAGAAATATTACAATTTTTAAATTATGAAACCACTAATGTCACGTTATTGATGTGTCTCTAGCATTATCACAATCCGCAATGAAATTAAAATCACGTTTAAATTATGTTCATTTGATACCTCACATCAACGCAATTGGCTATATTATGCAGAAATTTAAATAGTTTTGTTTAAAGTTTCTGGGAATTCTGGTGGTTCCTTGCTACTCATGCATAAATGACCATAGTTCGTTCATATTAGTTTTAATTTCACGTTGCACTTTGTCTACATTATTATAGTAAGCAGTTTTATATACCGTTTGATAGTGGCACGGCGTCTTTTAAAGTCATTGTGATATCTTTGCTTCAACTGTAAGTTTCTTATAATCAGCAAATTAACTAGGTAGAGAGATACGGTTGTAGACCAATAATGTAATCTCATCAGTAATCCAGGAAACTATTGAAGTAACTTACGATTTTTATATATTGAATGTAAGATCCTTAACAAATGAAAAAATAGATCTACTTGTAATAGATGAACATATGCTAAATACTAAATTTATTTGTCTCACTGAAACGTGCGAAGATAATAATTTTCTTTTAACTAATAATATTAATAATTATATCTTAGAGTCATCTTACTGCCGACAAGGGCGAGGCGGTGGCGTTGCGATATGGAAGCATATTGATGTAAACACAAAATCATTAGACATCAAATCTTTCGGACAATGTTCTTGAGCTTTGTGGCGTAACTTGGCGAATCAATGAAAAACTGAATATCCATGTCATTACTATATATCGTCCAACTGCAGGTTGTATAAACACATGTTTATCTCAGTTGCATGCATTGCTTGAAAGCTTGTTTTCTGTAGAGATACCAGTTATATTATGTGGCGACTTTAATATAGACTCAATGGTGAATTCCATAAATATGAACAAGCTTACTAATGTACTAGAATCTTTCAGTATAAAACAAATAAACAATGGTCCTACTCGTAACACAGAATCGGCTTGATCATATTCATTCTAGTATCTTAACAGATTTTACTTATAAAACTATTACTAATCGTATATCTGACCATGAAACACTTTTGTGTAAAACAAATGTATTGGTCCCTAAAAATATTGTAAATAGAAAGTCTCGCAGATCATATACTGAACTTAATATGAATAAGTTCGTCGATAATTGAAAAAATGTACATTGGTTAGATATGTATTCAGCAAATGATTTTAACGATAAATTTAATATATTTCACAATATCTTTTTACACCATTTCAATATGAGTTTTCAACTGTTTAAATCAACCATTCGCGAAAACAAAAAAGCATGGGTAAACTCTACAATAACAAACTCTAGTTTGAAATTATATAATGCTTACTTACTACAAAAGTCCTTTCCTCAATATAAAACAGAATATCTCAAACAAAAGAAACAACATAATAAACTAATTTACGACACGAAAAAATATTTTTATCAAAAAAAAATAATGACATCAGAGAATACACAAAAAACTACATGGGATGTCATTAATGAACTTTCCGATAAACACAAAACTCAAAAAAATAATATTGAACTAAACATAAATGGGGTTATTTCTTCTGATCCCATACATCTAGCCGAAGAATTTAATATTTTTTTTGTTAGTGAACCACTTAATATTCTTTCGAATTTTGGAACGTCTGTCACCTTACTCAAATTTAAGAACTATTCCAAACAGCATATTTCTAGAACCGTTTACTGAAATAGAAATGTTAGGTATATTACAAAAATTAAAATGTAATCGGTCACCTGGCTTCGATGATGTACCAGACCATGTTATTAAAATGGTTGCCAATCAATTATTGCAACCATTGGCATATCTGATAAACATTTCATTTGAAATACGCACTTTTCCAACCAGACTAAAACTTAGCCTAGTTACTCCTGTATATAAGAAAGGTGATCGACAAAATATTAATAACTACAGGACTGTTTTAGTAGTGTCGGTATTTCACAAAATATTCGAACTTTGTATTGTAGATCGGTTGTTAAAATTCATTAAGAAAAATGGTGTACTTAGTAAAAACCAACACGGATTTTTACGTGGGCGTTCTAAAACGACAGCGATTCATTCATTCTATGACACTATTATAAAATATCTAGATAGTGGTGAATTTCCGATCGGGTTATTTTTAGACTTAAGTCGGGCATTCGATTGCGTTGATATTGGATACCTATTGGAAAAATTGGATAAATACGGTATCAGAGGAATTGCTCAACGTTGGTTCCGCCAATATCTGGAAAATAGAAGCCAACGTGTACGTATTAGAGATAATAAAAATGGCGATTAGTCATTATCTGAACCTCTCAACGTTAGCATTGGAGTTCCGCAAGGGTTGATTTTAGGACCCATTTTGTTTATTATATTTATAAATGAGATTGTCGATGTAGTTCCCCATAATATATTTATATACGCTGATGATACATCAGTCGTTATTAGTGACCGAAATGACCAGATGTTAATAAAAGGATTAATTAAGCACTTGGTTATGTTTCACTATTTTTATATTTCTCCGACTAGTTTCGACCGTTGGTCATTCTCAAGGAGCCGTTGGTCATTCTCATAACTCCTTGAGAATGACCAACGGTCGAAACTAGTCGGAGAAATATAAAAATAGTGAAACATAACCAAGTGCTTAATTAATCCTTTTATTAACATAAAAATGTTTCACCACGGGTTAAGTGAGAAATTAATTAATCGTATAGACCAGATGTTAGTTCATAAATGCAACGACACCCTGCTTCGCCTATGTAATTGGTTCTTAGATAATAAGCTTTCTCTGAACTTAAGTAAAACATCATATATAAGATTTAAAACTAAACAAACTAAAGTCGATCTTAATATAGATTTGAATTTAAATAACCAATTAATTAACGATAGTAATACGGTTAAGTTTTTGGGACTTCATGTCGATAGTTGTAATGAATGGAAACAGCAGTGTGATAGTGTAATTAAATGCCTAAACAAAACATCATATCAGATGAAATGTTTGAGAAAAATATTAAATACCCCACAGCTATTACATATTTATTATGCATTTGCCCAATCGCACTTGGTATATGGTTTGTGTTTTTGGGGTACCTCAGTACATTGGCGAACTGTATTTGTTGCACAGAAAAGAATAATTAGATCTATGGCTGGTGTACCTAATACACAATCATGCAAGCCATATTTTCGAATATTTAGGATTCTTCCTTATCCATGTTTATTAATGTATGAATTAATGCTATATACTTTCAAAAATAGACATAACTTTATAATAAATAAAGAGATACATGAATATGAAACCAGACATATCAATGATATCCACATTGCACGCTGCCGCTTAAATGTCAGAAAACGTTCGCCAAATATTTTAGGACCTAAACTTTTCAACGCCCTTCCTGAGCATATTAAAAATATCTCATCAGAATTACGTTTTAAAAAAATACTAAAACAATTTTTACTAGATAAGTTGTTCTACGATATTAACGAATTTATATAATTAAATAAATAATTAATTGTTGTATATACTGCATTGATCGTTTTTTGTATATTGTATGACGCACCCGATACTGTCTATTTCATTTATATGAAAATATGTGTACAGTCCATGGAATAAAGATATATTATTATTATTATTATTATTTTTTGCAGTAACTTTTGGGCATCTGATTAGGTGACTATTAAGATGTGTAACGTTCCAATCATTAATTAAAATTACTGGTTTATCACGGTGTGTAATTTTTAAAGCTTCTAAAAAGTGTCAAGATAAAAATTTTATATATTTATTTATTTATTATACTTTAGCTTTTTTCCTAACAAAATATACATGAATAAAAAAATATAATATAAGACATACAAAAATTTTGGTAAGAAGAAGCTGGGCGGAGTTTATGCGGCTGCGATGTTTTTCCACTCTAACTCATATTTCTGGCAGGCAGTGAGGCACAAGACAAGAAATGCTGATTTCATATTTTATAAAGTTAGCAAAAGCAAAAATTATAGAAGGAATTATAGATGGAACTGCATTCGTATATTTAATTCTCAGGCCAGATTACTCGCAGTATGAGTATTCAACTCAACCCTAACAGTTTAGTAAATTTCATTTTGCATAAGTGTACGATTAGTAGAGATAGATATGTGCTACTATTTATTAGACAATTTCATCTTGTTGGAAATACGCAGTTCTGAGTGCTGTTGTATCTTAGTTGACAAACGTATCTTTGTTGTAACATAAAATTTTCTAAGCCGAATGGTTCTAACATTATCATCATTTAATTCAATACATGAGCAAATATCTTTAATTGCTGGAATATTAGCTTGTCCCTCATTTCGATTTACAATTTCGTCTGTTTGGGGAATATAAAATAATATTGCATTTCCACCTGTTTCTATCAGCAATTTCCTGGATATTTTCTTCGGACTCTAGTATAGTAGGAACTACTCATGTAGGTTGTTCTAATGTGTAATTTAGTACACGGATATCATTTTTTGGGCAATAATAACTGCTTTTAAACTGTTCAAGACAAAAATTCTTACATGACCACACTAGGCACTAGGAAATGCATTTTACAAGCTTCTGAATTTGATATATCCACACCATCAATTTTATAGAATTTATTGCAGATACTACAGTAAAAAAAATTATGAATTACAGCACATTTTCCATAACAAACATAGCTATTCATGATTATAAAGTAAAAACAATAGTATAGAACAACTAAAGCAATAATCTTCAAGCTAACGGTGCCTATCGTAGCGACTATTTAATACAAGATATGAAGGCAACGGAAGGTAAATATGCAGGAGGTATATTTATAAAAATTAAATGTAAATTATATTTTATAAATAAATAGGATAACATACATCAGATCAATGTTCGTAGATATACATTCCATATGATGTTTAAGTTTGAATATCTAAGAAATTTTTGGAAGATGTCCTATTTTATTGTAGTTAATGGAAAATTAGTTATTAGCAGGTAAAACTAGTATTGCTAGTTCAATATCTGTCGAGGTATTAGCCAGCAGGAGTTGTTTCAATAAGTGATTTGTCTTAGTGAGACCCATCGTTTTGAGATTTGCGAAATGTTTTCGTGTTTTTCTAATTTTTAGTTAATTTTTTACAACGCTAAGCACTTAAATGCATTTTATAATCAAAACTCTCTATCCTCGTCACACTCTTTAGAAAAATTTATGAAGCTAAGCATGATCTGCTTATATTATTTAAATAAATCATTTTAAATAATTTCCTTAATTTAATTGATTGATGAGGCTGATAGATGTTGAAAGTTCATCTTTACTTTATATGAATAAAACTATATAAGTACTTTCAAAAATATATTGTAAGACGCTACAATTGTTTCGCGACACTGTGGCTTCTTCAGGCGAAGAAATGGTGTTAAAAAATTGTCGGGTCAGGTATATATAATTTAAAAGGGGCGAATTTGTTAAATCTGTTTGGTTATTGAGGAGATGTCCAGTATTTTTTCTTTTATTTATTTCCATGCACTCCAGGATGTTAAGTTTGCGGCCTTTTGTTTCCCGGTGTAAAATTTTGAAATTTTCATAAAATTGGTGGTCTTTTTCGATGAGGTGGTTAGAGTACGTGGAGTTGGATTTGTTTTGTTCGTAGCTAGTTTTGTGTTCCTTGATCCTCTCTTGGAACGACCTTCCGGTTTGCCCTACGTACATTTTCGGACAGTCTTTGCAACTTAGCTAATAGACGCCACTTTGTTGAGTTGTACTGACTTTATCCTTATTATTTTTTTATTATTTTACCTAAAGTGTTATTTGTTTTATATGCTACATTAATATTTAATTTTTGTAACATTTTTCCTACTTCGTTACTATTTTTGCCTGTGTCAATGTCAATGATGTAAAATTTTTCTTATTGTTATCTTTTACTATAGGGTAAATAGAATAAATTAATCTATTTCTTTGTTTTTTTTATATAATATTTTATCTACCATCGATTTTTTAAAATGATGTATTATTTTTAATTCGTTTTCAAAAATTTTTTGTGTCATTGGGACTGCTAACAGCCTATGTATCATACTGTGATAAGCCGCTAGTTTGTGTGATAAGGGGTAATTAGATTTATAATTGATTGTCGTGTCTGTGGGTGTTGGTTTGTGAAATATTGAAAAGTCGTGTTTGTTATTAATTCTTTTTATCGTTAAATCTAAAAAGTTAACGGAATAATCTACTTCTATTTCTTTTGTAAATTAGATTTTTTCATGTTGTGAATTAAATAACTGTAAAAATTAATGCTAAAATCACATCATCGACGTACCTATTCCAATAAACACACTTTTTAAAAACCGGAAATTGAGATAATCTCTCTTCAAAATTATCCATAAATATCTCCGCCAACAGGGGGCTTAGTGGGTTTCCCATGGCTAAGCCTTCCTTCTGGCGATAACATTCATTATCGAATTGTAAATAATTCTGTGAAAGGCAGATTTCCAGCAAGTTTAAAATTTCTGATTTTATTATAGGGTTTGTATTATTTTTTATTAGCCTATCTTTAATTATTGTAAATACTTCGGTCGGAGGCACGTTCGTAAATAAATTTTTAACATCGAATGACACTAGTTTTGTTTTGTTGGTCAATCCCCTAAATTATATGGATTAATAAAACTCCATAAAGATAGCAACCCAATAAGACCAGTAGTGTCATACGTAAATGCCCCATGTACCCAACTAGCTAAGAAGTTAAACAATATTATTGTAGAATATACAAAATTCAAACCAAAATTTTCAATTAAAAATAGCTTGGAATTAATTAAAAATATCCAAGATTTACATTTAACATATGTTACACCCCCCCCCCCTCATAAACATTGTATATATACCTGACCCGACAATTTTTAACACCATTTCTTCGCCTGAAGAAGCCACAGTGTGGCGAAACAATTGTAGCGTCTTACAATATATTTTTGAAAGTACTTATATAGTTTTATTCATATAGAGTTTCTTTAATTTGCTTACGATACTGTCCTAATGACTTACATATTATTTACTTCGATCAACGTACATTAAAATTAATCGCCACAAAGCCAAATTTTTAATTCCCTATTATCGTCAACTCCCTCAATACTATCACCCCTCGTTCAGCTTATATTAAATACTTGGGTATTCCTGTTGATCATTTATTAAAATTTTAGAAAAATGGAATTGTCTCAATAAATATAATATATTGATATTAGTGTCTCAATAACTTTGCGCTGTTTTATTTTGAAATATTTTCAATTGATTAAAGATTTAAATAAATTTCATAACAATAATAATAATCAATGAAAAAAACTATGTTATTTTTAATATAAACGTATATTTCTTTAATTTGAGAATAAACCTTAAGAACATCCCTCGTTTCAGTATGATATTTAATAACCGTAAGCTAAATTGCATATTGTTTTAAGGAATGCTGTACAGATAATATACGACCTGTGCACGTTGTTATGGTGCTGTAATTTCACACGGTATTTCGGAATTCGGGAGAATATAATATGTTCTTTTGTGTCTATGTTGCGATTTTCTCGGGCCATTAAACGGCGGGACCGCTCTCTGACCGAAAATGGCCGCTTTTAGGACTCTCCACTAATAATATTTCCAGTTATAATAGAATCTCGCCTTCCTCGCCGCCCCCGGAATATATTATACCTTCGCCCTGTTACTTTACTTAACTTTACTACCTATTGATATGCACGTGAACGGCGAACGGCCATCCAAAGACGAGTGGATAATGTAACGCATTTTAGAAGGCGAAGTGTAAAGTATTTTTTGATATTTTCGGTGTGTGCGAAAAGTATACTCGTTTCATGGGAAAACGCGAAGATCGCAACAGTGTTGCGTATTATTCATGCTGATTTGTTTTATTTATTTACTATTCTTGATACACACGCAGGTATTTTAGGGATTGTTTCTTAACATGGAGGAAGTTGTATATATATATATTGTTTTAAAATTACCTTGTTGTAACAAAACAAAAATTACAATTTTTGCAGATTATAAGTATTAATAATAAATATCTTTTTTAATACTCTTTACTGTTTTTAGCTCGTTCCTTATTTAGTCGTATTTAAATTATTAAATGACAAATATAATTTAAATCAAAATTATTAAATTATTTAGTTATTTATTTGGTATATTTACTGCAGTTAATAAAATTATGTTTATGTTTATTAAATTTCATTTTAAACTTTTTCTACCATCATATAATAACTTTATACAAAAACTAGATATTAATTATAGACAATAAATATTAATAATAATCAAAATATTACATTCACGAGCGTATAATTACATTGAAATTAAATTTTTGTTCGAATACTCATTTCAATTACTAAATGATTTATTTCCTTTGATGAAATAGTTCAATTGGAATATATTAATTTATTGTTAATAAATATGACTGTATCTGACACTACAAAAATATTCATTAATATGTAAATATGAAGTACCGACAACGTAACGAGTGAGCAAACAGTAAATTCTGGGTGTAATATAATGGTTCTAAACTGATGTAGGCTTATCTGAACAGCCCAGCCAGCATGTAATAAACACTGTGTCTATTTTCTAACCCCGATATTAATATCTATATGGCCGGGCCGCGTAAAAGCTTCATTGCGGAATTTATAAATTACGTTTTGTGCAACTGGAAAATAAAAGCGCGAGAGGAGGGAAAGTCGAATTATACTTGCACACTAACTAATTACATTGAATTTTCATGGCTGCCCGTTGCAAGTAAAGTGTGAATTTAGTATTTATGAAAGGAGAGAAGTTGAGAATTTGAGATTCTATTAGAGAGAGGTTCTCGAGCCGTTAGTGGAACCCAGACAATCATCTTATTCCCGAGTAAATGGCGGCGGACTGCAAGCTAATGCCGACGCACACTCTGCAGGGACGAAGTATAATTTAAACTTTTCTGAAACGCGTTATTTATTCAGGGCAAGGTATTATTCTCGAATGCCGCCATCCGTTACCTGTCAATATAAAACGTGTAAAATACTCGGCTACAAGATCACTTATCCATTGTACAAATTGAATTCTCTTGCGAAAAAATCGAATTATCAGCATTCTCCCCATCATCATTTGTCTGTGGTTACGGTTCTGGCAGTTGCCCATCATTCTTCAGTCGACTGATATCGAGTAATTTATTCCCCGGCACCCCCACTTTCCCACTGGAAAACATTCACTTGTGTATCCGGTCCGTGTTGGGTTTTCTGTGGTCAGCGGAAAAACGGATGCGAATTTCGATCCTCAGATTCGGCGTTTAGCTATAAAATTAACGGAAAGCACCAAAATAATTTTCTGGTTTGCAAATGCATTAAATTCAGATAAAACTGTTAAATCCTTTGCATTATTCAAGTCAGGCACATAAAAAAAACTATCTGGTAAACAATTAAAATATATCCGACTATTTTTTTAAATTATTTTAAATAAGCTTTAATAAAGTCTAAAAATATATCCAATATAAAATACGGAGATAATGCAACAGTATAAACAACTTTATTAAGATTACAATGAAATTTACAATATCTGAAGAATGCATCTTCTAATCATCTAGGTGCAGTAGGTAACTTCTTTCGATATAAAATATCATGTACGGTATAGACAAACTTATATTATGATTTCCTCCTAGATTTGGTAATTTTCTTGGAATTGGATGGCGACAGTCTTCTTCTTTGTTTGATGAAATCTAAAGATACATTAGTACAGATTTATTAACAAAAGTAGTTGAAATAATGTTGTTCCAAAATTGATCGAATAGTTGATTTATGAAATATTATTCATTTCATGAATTTTGTTAATTTCATTTCACAAATTGAGTTTTCGATTTTTAAATATTATAGAGTTTTAAATTATTAACAGATCAACGCGATGTTGTTTTTGTTGTATTTAATTAATTGTTGATTAAAGTTATTCGTAATTGTCTAACCTTTTCACTTTTTTAATAGTAACTTCAATTAATGGTTGTTCACATTTGTCTTTAATTTAATTTCGTATGGAGATTAATCGCTGATGTTTTGCCATCGTGGCATATGAATTCTTGGGTTATATTTCTCCCCATCTCTCATTGAATTGTATGTATTGGTTCTCGTTAATGAAAACATATTTTGATCTTGAGTAATCTTCTTTACATATTTCCTCTTCCGTGTGCTTCATTTCTCATAGTGCTATTTTAGTCTGTTTTTGACCTTCCTCTTTTTTTCTGATTACACATGTTTCGTATATTCTCTTGGGGTTGACTTTCTATTTTGTTTCGAATATGTACCCATCAGTGGCGTACCTAGAGTTTTTCCGCCCGGGGCGGTCTCCAAATTGCCGCCCTTTCTAAGTAAACATAAATAAATATATTAAATTAATTTCTCCCATGGTGAAATATTTTGATTTATAAACTATGAATTAAAACACTTGGAATTGTTTCATGATTTTTTTTAAACCAGTGAAACAATACCAATTTTTAATTAATAGTTTATAGTTAGTAAATAATTAATTGTAATTGAGACAAACTATAGGTGGGGAACTTTTTAACGAATGGATGCCATATTTAATTTTAAGTTAATATACCTATAAATGCAACTTTTATAAAAATACAAGATATCTTTTAAAGGCCAAAGGAAACTTAAGGTAATCGCAAGTAAAAAAAATCACCATTAAATATTTTTTATTTTATATTTATAAATTATATATAATTTATATTTATAACAAACAAATTGTACACTTACGCGTATGTAAATATATTTATATATTTACTGTTCCAACTTTCATAGTAGAAAAATCGTGTATAATCCTTTCAAAATTTATGTTATTTATAATTTCTCGTTCTATGGACAATATTGCAAGATTTTGCAGTCTCAAATCACTCATTGTAGAACGAAGATAATTTTTTATTAACTTTAATTTGGAGAAGCTCCTTTCCCAACTAGCGACCCTAATAGCAATTGTTAAAAACATTCTTAGCAAAATCACAATATTGGGTACAGAATTTTTACAATCTATAGTGTATAAATTTGAGTAGATCAAGTGGGCCTTCGTCTTCGTCTTTCCAACGTTTTGCCTCTTCTTGTACTGCAGGTACAGCCATAAGAACCTGGAATCCTTTTCCTTTCAATATGGAACTAACTGCTCTTTATCAATATCAATAAACTCATTTATTTGACATTCAAATTCAACAATTAGTTGGTTACATGGTATTATATTTTCTTGCAAGGACGTGCAACTGATCAAAGCGTTCTTTTATTTCCTTTATAATCCTATCCATAGATAAAAACATTTCTCTTCGTACTTCTTGTTCTAAGGATAGCCTCACGTCTCGTGAATTTTCGCCACTCATATTTTTTCTCTTTCCAACTCGACGTTCAGTCGTTATCTCCAACACTTGCTATAACAGCGTCTTATATTAGCGCATCTCTTTGTTCCATGAAATGGATTTGCAAAGAATTTAGTTTTATATGGCATTGAACATTAAACCCTTTTATTTGCAAGTATTTTTGCGCGTTATCAATTTCCAAAAGGACGGATTCCCACAAATTGAGATAACATAGAATATTAAAAGATTGCATTGGATTGAGCAATATTTCAGCATCTGATCTCGTTTTACTATATTTTTCTTCAGATGTTAAATTTTCCAAGGCGCTTAAAATGTAAAAAAAAGTTTTTTTATTCTAGTTACTGTTTCTGCTTTAACGCTCCAGCGAGTTTCTAGACTACCTTTAATACCTTGACCAGTGATAGAAAGCAAAACATCCCATCGACGAGTAGAAGAAGAAAACAGTGAAAACAACTGCTCGATAGTTCCAAAAAATGTTATGGAATCGATAGCAGTAGAAGCAGCGTGCAAACATGCCAGGTTTAAAGAATGATTTGTACATGGTACAAATTCTGCATTGGGATTTATTAATTTAATGCGAGTTTGAACACCGCTGTGCTTTCCTGCCATAACGGCAGCATTATCATAAGCCTGTCCTCTGAAATTTTTTATATCTAATCTGACATTTTCTAACTTTGCTAAAATCATATTTATGATTTCCTCAGCAGTGTTTCCTTTAGTTTCTACAAGTCAATAAACGATTCTACAACTTGAACTTCGCTGCCATCAATAACTACATAACTCATAATTTGACTGGTTTGATCTCTGTGGGAAATATCTGGAGTGCTGTCAAATATCATACAAAAGTATTTAGCTTGCTTTATTTGATCCATAATTATTTTTCTCACTGCGCCTTCCAATAGCTCCATGAATTCATTCTGAATTTTCGGCGATAAATAGGAGATACTATATTTATTACCCATCTTCATGTTTACTACATGTTCACGTAATACTAGGCCATGCTTAGCCAACAAGTCAACAACCCCTAGAAAATATCCTCTATTTTTCATTGAATTGATGTTTTCACGATAACCTCGAAACGCCAAATTTTGTTTTGCGAAGAATCTAATTATATCAAGTATTCTTTTAAGAATTTCCTTCCATTTTTTGATATCATTATCAGTATTCTATTGTTGTAGTTTATCAAAAGTTGCGCCATATCCAAGTGTTATTTCTAATTCCTTCCATTGGGAATACGATTGATGCAGTGGGCTCAACTAGTGTTAACTTATTTTGGGATTAAGTTTCCACCATTTTTTAAAACCATTTTCCGTGTTTATTGACAATGAAAATCAAACAGCAAAAACAATGTATACTTTTCTTTGATGGTGAATACATCATCCACGATCTTAATAGCTTTTCACCATTAGGCAAAATTTGAAAAAAACAGTCGCGATTAAGCTTTCTTGTTTCACCTTTGGCTTTGATTGTATTACCAGGATGTTTTACTCCTTCACTGAAATCTGCGTCTAAATTTTGAATTAAAAACGTACCAAGAATACTCTTGTATTGTCGTCAATCTTGTTGAGCCATAATGCAACATAAATCATAGAAATGGACGGACTAATTTGAGTAGCAAACTCTTCATCAGAATTTCAACTTTCTACTTCTTTGTCAGTATGTGAGGCAGGTATTTCCTCTTCAACAACAGTGGAAAAAAATTTTTTGCCTTCGAGGGCTGCTTCTTCGCCAGTGGTTGACACAACAAAATTAAAAGAACTAGAAGTTGATTCACGGGAGATGTATTTGAGTAGTGCTCCAGTATTTTTGTTCTGTATTTCCTCCCTTGCCTTTTTTTCTTTTTAAATGACGCCCAGCTTTCTTTTATTCGTATCATCCTATTCTCATGGAGATTGACCTAAGGTCAAAAGTAGTGGAAGTTCAATTAATAAATCAGAGAAACAAACCATATGTTTTAATTAAAGTTCTATTAATAAAAAAATCTCGTTTGGTTTTTCTGCAGTATACCGGGTGTCTCAGACCACCCGTACCAGCCTTTTATTTCGACAACGCTTGGTCGAATGGGACTGGGACAAAAATATTTATTACCAAAGTGAACCCAAGGAATCCACTGATGAATTAATTTTTCACCGGAATAATCCGGAAGTACCCGGAACCGGAAGTAACTTTAAAATTTCAAATGGCAACATAGGTCGAGTATGGTATTAATTGATAGGTCTTTTTAAAAGAAACAACTTTTATTAAAATGTTTTTTTAATATTTTGCATATTTATAAAAATAATCGAAAAAAACTAAATTGAAAATTGGTTACCCATTCAACATTCAATTTAAAGTAGGCTTTGCTTTTTTGTTATGTCAAAATAATTGACGTTCGTGAATATTTGAAGTAAAATAAATTATTATTATCAAAGTATTGAATGTGTCAACATGGTTTTTACAAACCTCAAAGATTTGGTGAATACGGCCAAAACTATCATGATGCTGAGTGAATTTATGCTGAGCGATACCCTCAACGAGCAAATCAGTCAAAAAATGTTTTTCGGCGCCTTGCAGAACGAAAATAAAGTAAATGATATTTAAAACAACTATTCAATTTATTATGGTATGTTCAAATTGCCTTCCTTCTTGATCAATGCATCTTTGTAGCCGATTTCGAACGTCGTACGGCCCGTAGAATCTCATCTTCACTAAGTGAACGGCAGACGTTCCGTATCCTCTCCTTTATATTATCTCTCGTGGTTGGAACCTCTTTATAGACTAGGTCTTTGATACGTCCCCTCAAGGAGAAGTCAAGAGGCGTTATGTCAGGAGAACGAGGTGGCCATGGAAATGGTCCTAGCCTTCCAATCCATCGATCAGGGAAAAGGCGATCATCGGTTTGACGAGAAACGCTTACGTAATGAAGGTCAATAAGATTATTGTCTAAAAAATCAGCTCCGTTTAATGAACCATCGAAAAAATGCGGACCAATTATTTGGTTTCCTAAAATACCACACCAAACATTAAGGGTCCACACGTATTGATTATCAACTTCTCTTAACCAATGAGGGTTTTCATTACTCCAGTAGTGAGCATTATGTAAATTAACAACTTTGTTGCTTTTGAATGTCGCCTCATCTGTACGTAAATTTTGTGATGGAAATTATAATTTTTTGAGACAACCATTCACAAAAATTCAATCTATCTTGAAAATCCCGCTCTTCAAATTTCTGGTGTATGATATGGATGGAATTTGTTTCTTTTTAAAACTCTCCACCTAGTGGAGCGAGTTATTACAGCATCGATATCAATTCTTCTAGTCGAAATGTTCAAGTCCAGAGCAATTGCTGCAAGAATATCTGGTGTTCTTTAATCTTGTACACGTTTTCTCATACAACAGCTTACAAGTTGTCTTAACTCGTTCTGCAAGGCGCCGAAAAACATTGACTGATTGGCTCGTTGAGGGTATCACTCAGCGGCATTATAGTTTTGGCCGCATTCACCAAACCTTTGATGTTTGTAAAAACCATATTGACACGTTCAATACTTTTATAATAATAATTTATTTTACTTCAAATATTCACGAACGTCAATTATTTTGACATAACAAAAAGCAAAGCCTACTTGAGGAAATTGAGTGTTGAATGGGTAAATAATTTTCAATTTAGTTTTTTTCGTTTATTTTTGTAAATATGCAATATATTAAAAAAACATTTTAATAAAAGTTGTTTCTTTTAAAAAGACCTATCAATTAATACCATACTCGACCTATGTTGCCATTTGAAATTTTAAAGTTACTTCCGGTTCCGGGTACTTCCGGATTATTCCGGTAAAAAATAAATTCATCAGTGGATTCCTTGGGTTCACTTTGGTAATACAATTTTTTGTCCCAGTCATATTCGACCAAGTGTTGTCGAAATAAAAGGCTGGTACGGGTGGTCTGAGACACCCGGTATATACATACATATTTATTTGGACAAACATACTACATAACAATAATAACAATCAATATGAAACAGATATATGGTGATAGTCCGTCTGGGCTGCGGTCTTTTTGCCCAGTTTTTTTTTCTGCAATTTTCAGCAAAAATTAAAATTTGATTCTTGACAACATTGCATTTTCGTGATTTTGTTTTTTCTTGTATGAACAGGTATTTAGTCTGATGATTAATTTAATAAAAAAAATCCACGTGATTATGCTTGAAGTAAAATATCGAGTTTAGGAAAACATGAAAAAACCATATATATTAAACCGGTTATTAAATGGTATATTTCAGACGGGTGTGTGCGAGTTACGAATTATCAATGCTTGAGACATAATGCAAAAAAACAAACAAAAATTGTTTAACAACTTACCCTGGAACAATTTTCTCAAAATTGAAACAGCAATATAAATTATAAACTCAGTAAAGTGTGTGTAAAGTTAACTGCTTAACTTATGAACGTATATGGGATATCGCCAGTGTTTCGACTAATATCAGTGCCTGCTTATGCATAGCATTCACCAAGGTATAGCAAAGAGCAAAATACTGCCCGCGCCTTGTGCATGTGACTAGCCGTGTCATCTCCATGGCAACGGTGGTTTATTGAATAAAAAAAAAACAAAGAGCACGGAATAGTACATATAACTTCTACTTGACGACAGCAACATTGGTATCTGTATCCAAGCAACATTTTTAGAGATATTTTACTACATTGACTTGATACTGAGGAAAAATATTTGAAATCATATAGGAATTCATAATGCGTAGAAGTCGAACAGTAAACTTATGAAGTTAACTAATTTTTTTTTAGAACTAAAACTAAATATAAAAAATGCCGCTCGGTTGCATTGATATGCATAACAGAGGTAGAGTCATAAATGAGTTGGTTACAAGAATTATGTAGAAGATTGCTGAAGTAACGGATTTTGGTTGAAGTTCTTAGGGAGGATCGCTCGCTAACTTGAATATTGTATATAGTTTGATTGTATGAGTTGGACAAAAGGACATTACCATAGTTCGATTTGTAATAATTTATTTTAATTCACCATTTTGCAAACCAGTGATGTAAGGAGTTAATAAGCTGCTGAAGAGATTGAAGAGCTTTGGGTATAGTGGGACTGTGAAAAATTAGGGCTGTGTCATCTGCAATAGAAAGATTAAATTAAAGATGGTCGGGGTGGTAAATGTCGAAGCAGAAAATGTTGTAGAGTAGTGGAGATAGTAGGGATCCTTGGGATAAATCTTGTACAGCGGTAAAAGGAGGGGAGTAAGAGTTATTGATTTTGACTTCAAGGGATCTGTTTGAAAGGAATTTCTTGATAATGAAAATAATATGGGTAGGAATTTTAAGCAGGTAACATTTGTACAACAGACTTTGGTGCCAGATAAAATCGAATGCTTGATATCCAGCAATAGGATGGCTAATGACTTTCCTTCGAGGTGTGTTGTTTGGATGTTTAAGGTAAGAATAGTAAGTGGGAGGATACGTGAATATGGGTTGCCTCTTTTTTATTTTTCTAATTGTTTAAATTGTTCCTACTATGATTATTATTGCTGTTTTTTCTGAGCAATTCTCATAGTTTTATCAAGATTTATTTTACATTTAAATTTTAATCAATTCATCATTTAATATTTTCATATTGTCTCGTACGTCTTCCTACAAATTGTTTTGCCATTATAACCATGTCGTCGGTAAATAGTTTTGTCATTAACTTTATTTTCCTGTATCCAATTTTTACCACTTTAATCTTGTTTTGTTTCTTTCATTGACTTGTCTAATACTAATATAAATAGTAGTGGTCTTAGTACGCTTCCTTGTTTCACCCCGTTCTCTATTTCAGCTCTGCCAATGATGGAATTAACAAATGTAGAATATATACATAACTTCAGTCTTGATTTATATAAATGTTGAGTGTGTACCTTATTATAGCATCATCAATCAGGAAAAAATAACATAATTTATATGTTATTGTGTAATCTATTGAAAAAATGAAAATTAGGTTTTCGTTGGATTTAAGGATTTTCGTAATTTTCAAATTAACTATTATGTTTTGAAAAAGTTTATTGTTTGATTTCATCTAGAATTTGGATTTTGTGCTACCCCTCATTCAAGTAATAATTCAGAAATTCAGAGCATTATCTGAACGAGGGGTGGCTAAGCTATCTTTGTCTTGATCGATTTCAAAAATTGGATTTGGATCTCTTGCCATATTTCAAAGTTATGTGATATTTGTTCGTTTTTGGTAAGGTCTAAATTTTCTGCTAGATTTAGTAAATATTCTACACTTTCATTTTTTAATACATTGTAGATTATTTCGTAAGTCATATTCTTCAAAGCGAAATTTCCAACCAAAGAGCCTAGTATTTGGTGTATTATAATTGACTAACAATAAACAAATAATACAAGAGAGCTGTATGAACTTTGAATTGTCTACCAAATAAGTATGGTCCAAAATATATACGTGCCCACAAAATGGAAATGAGTTCAATTTTCATGCTGAACAATATAGTTTCACTGTGGCTTAGATTAGTATAATCGATGGGTCCCTCTTCCAGAACGTTGCTTGATAGAAGGCAATGCCAATTGAATACTTAATTACATTGGTTGTAAAATATATATAGTCTGGATATTAAAGAATCTGTAATAAAAACGAAATGGTATCTAAATAAACATTGAATATATCATTTTGTAATCTGTAAAAGAGTTAATTCTTTAAAATGTAGATGGTGCGCCTTTCAATCTAAAGAAATTAGGGAAAGTAGAAAAATATTTGTATACCTTTTGGGTTATTTCGATTTGGCGGAGTCCATTGCTAAATCGATTGTTTTCGAACTAAATTTTCAAGAATATCTATAATTTAATATACATATATAATAATTTAAATATGTATCATTTATTGTTTTTGACTTTTAATTTCTATAATCGACAACCACACGCCCATTTGTGTTACCTAGGGAATCACTTTTAGTACAATCAGACTACTGGAATGTTAAGTACTGAATTATACGTATCATGAGCTAATTATTTTGAAATTGGATATTTGATTATCTATTTCTGATTTATAGATGTAAGTTTATCCGTAATTTTTCTCAGAACTAAATATTTGATTTATGTGATGCTAGAAATGGGATCACTTCGCTTCGAATTGGTTTACCAATGCTAATACGTCCGCCATAGTTGTTAAATTTATACAATCGCGAATATTAGAAAATAAAAATATAAAAAGCTAAATATTGGAAATGAACGGGAATTTTAGTTATTGCATGCGCAGTTTGTACAGAGATTTTTATAAAGCCTTAAAAACGTTCAGTATCAAGGTTTTAATTAAGGTTCGATGTACAAATGTAATGTAATTCATTCGATAAAGTATTTCGTGGTATCATGTTTGATTCTCAGAAAAGCTGAGTTCATGAAATACGGGGTGTTTCTAAATGAATATGGGAGTTTTAACGCTTTATAGTATTTATTACGTAAAATTTAAAGTCGTAATTAATTCATGAAATTAAAGAGCAACTCAAACACTTAAACGTACAAGCTTACAATTAATAAATTTAAAAATACGAAAACATTTCGTGAATTTACAACAATGAGTCTTACTAAGACTACAAAACAAATTAATTTGAAACAACTACTTTTCTAGCTAATACTTCGACAGACATTGAATAATACAAATTAATTTGCGTGTTACAAATAGTACAACTATCAAAGCAACACTAATTTGAATGAAATTATTTCTGTTGAATAAACTAATAAATGACAAAAATGTACTTTAGATTGTTTAAATGTAACTATAACATGAAAAATTATGAAAAATGAATTTTAAACTGATTTTTTAAATTAAATTAGCAAAAGCAATTAAAAAAATCTAGCATTCAAGTTTATAATCATCTGCAGACACGTGTTTCGAACTTTCGCTCTCTTCAGTACAGTTTTATTATAAAATTGATTTTAAATACAAATAAAAACACTTACTAAAATAAATATAATGAAATATGATAATAAATATAATGAAATATAAATAACTTACTCAGATATGTACGGCAACTGAAACAAGAATGAAATATAATCGACTGAAGGTCTGATTTTATACCTGAGGTGGATTAGTGAATTCTACAGAAATCATTACGTTCGGGATTAAGGAAAAATACCCACTTGGAGCATAATTGAATAATAAAATGTATTAAAATCCTTTAGTTCGTTGTAGAAAATTAAATAATAAATTTAAAAATACGAAAACATTTCGTGAATCTACAACAATGAGTCTTACTAAGACTACAAAACAAATTAATTTGAGCTAAAGAAGTAGTTGTTTCAAATTAATTTGTTTTGTAGTCTTAGTAAGACTCATTGTTGTAGATTCACGAAATATTTCGTATTTTTAAATTTATTATTTAATTTTCTACAACGAACTAAAGGATTTTAATACATTTTAATTTTATTAAGCTTACAATTGTTCAATGTAAAGATTTTCCGTCACCCGCACATATCAAGTCGATAGACCAATTCTTCACAAACTTTGATTAATTTAATTAATAATAAGTGTGTGATTTTTAAATTTTCATTCAACTCACTACAATCATTTCGCCGCACTGTTTTTTTTAAGTGAAGATCTTTGTTATGTAATTGTTGTAACAGTATCTTAGGTTTTCCAAACAGTTGTCACCGGAATTACTAATTTACGACTATCCTTCCAAACTGATTTCATTGGGCTACGCGTGGTAGATTCTCTCATTCGTTCAACACTCTCTTCAGAAACATTTGGTCGTCTCATTCTCTCACCTTTGCAAAGGCATCCGGTGTTTTTAAACAAAACTTGGGGGTCCCACCTTAACTTAATCCGAAACGTACAGTAACTGCAGATTCGGTTTTGCAAACTGCAGAACACAAAAAAGTTTCTGTTCATTAGTCGCCATTTTTCTTAGTTGGGTCCATTAATATATGCGCATACCAATAAACAGAACTGTTTGAGATTCTGTCTCATTTTATGTATTAATGATAATTTTAAATTTTGCGCAATAAGTACTACAAAGCGTTAAAACCGCGATATTCATTTAATATATTATAGTTCTGTTCATATTTATTATTGAATGATATATTAATAATTATTCAAGACTTCATCTCTATGTCAATATTATGTTATGATACTTTAAGCTCCAAATGTAGAATAACACATTGATATTATGCCCATAAGACCTTGATGATTTGTTAACATAATGCTTTAATGAGCTGATACATGTTTATAATACTGTTGTTAAATAAACATTTGACAACACAAAAGTATAGTGTTTATTTGATTAGAAATAAATTTAATATAATAAGTTTACTTATTATTAGTAGTAATGATAATTTCAAAAGAGTTTAACAACGTCGTATTAATGTCGTTACGTGGGCCCACTCTATTTCTCTAAACAAGTCATGATTTCGCTGAAGAAGAGCCCACTTATTTAAGACGGTCTTGATTAGGACGTCTCCAGCAGAATCTGTTTTATTATTGCTAGATCTGGAAATGATATATACTTTTTCTTCTTTTTCTTGCATAAATTTTTATGAATATTCTATTAGAAGACAGATCATCAGCCTTATGTTTGAGTGTGTCTTTTACTGGGATAAAAAAACAGGGTATTCTTTACATACATGGTCTTGATTAGATCCTGGCTTGAGTTTCTAACATCTAATCTGTGAACATGCTCTTTAAAATCTACGGTATCTCTAAAATTCTAAAACCCATTAGATGGATGATTGTGATATATTTCAATAAGAAATTCGAAATACGTCCTAAAGCTATGATTGCCTTTTCAATTATAATCTATATATGATTACGGCTAAACTAAATAACCTTAGAAAATTTAGGTTGACAGGTCTATGAAATATTGACGTTAATGACATTTTTTGCACATCACCTTTACACAACCTTAAGGAAACGCTACATTAGCTAGCATAATGCACCTTTTAGCAGGTTTGTTAGATAATCTACGTAAAGGAAGGTTAGAATATCAGATTCATATGGTTTTATAAAAAAAAGGATATGATGTTACTATGTATCATGGGAGAAGAGATAGTACTTCTTTCTGTGAACAAACGCGGGTCATTCTTGCTACGAAAATCAAATTCCCTCTTGGAATCAAGGAATATTGATGTCGACATGCTTTTCATTTACGAGTATTTTTTTCAGTTTGAAGAATGTTTGTTCAGTAGTACTTCCATGGACGCTTTTATGTTGGCGCTGTAGCTACCGTCCTATGTTTTTATTATTTCATAGTGTTGCAACGTGACTTTAAAGAGTATTTTTATACGCGTATTACTAAATTCTTTAGATAAATAATTTGGGCAGTGCATACAATTATCCCCACAAAAATAGTCTATAAATGTTGGCTTATCAAACGATTTAGAAAAAAATATCAAAATATTTGCAGATAAAAAACCATAAAAATTTGTTTAGAGTTTAGTAATAAGTAGGATAAGTAGAAGAGCAGTAAAAACCTCACCTCTAATTTTCTTTCGCCGGAAGTTAGCGTTCACTAACATATGTAGGAGTGCTTGAAAAAAAAAATATTTGTCCTATTTATTATAGAATAATGTTTGTTATATAAATCACTCTATATATTTCTACTTAGGGACATCTAAATTATAACAACAAGAAGGGGTCTGAATTTTTTAAACAAACTTGGTGTTGCGACTTTAGCTGCGTTGTTTCAACCCAGGCTCTCATTTACGTTTTAAAACCTCTAAACAAGCGTCCCCGAAAATACGAACATGTGACAGCCAGACCGCTGATACTAATAATCAGGCTCTTGCTAAACAAGAGAAGATGATCAAGAGTGGCAGAAGAAAACACATCATGGAAAAACAATAAACAAGTAAACAACTACGCGACGATATATTCATGTGTGAATCGATTGCAAAAATATGTGTACATGTTTAACAGCAATATACAATTTAGACGTATTTCTCAATGTAATCAATGGTCTTTCGATAAATTAATAAATTAAAAACTTTTTAACTTTGTTTGTATTTTAATAAGTTTTTTTTTTTTTTTTTTTATTTTTTTTTTATTTTTTATTTGTGAAGAATTATGTATAACGAAGTAGAAGCCTCCACCGTTAACAGTTTAATTAATAAATTAATAACCAGTAACATTTTCGTCCTTCGAAACCGATGATTCAAGAACATTTTGGATCCGATCAGTGAAGTAAAACACTTTATCCAAGTAATCATAAGATCATAAGAAAGTTCTGGGTCTTCGTCGCCTAATAATTAGTGAAAGTACCTGAGAGGAGCAGCATCAAGAAAATCCACGGGCGCCCTTAGGAGTCATCACCGTACTAGAAGACCAATATCGCAGAGATAATTCTCCAACTCATTAAAGGATGCCTCTCCTTGTCCTTTTCTTTTTATTCACCTTGTCCTCTGAACCCCATTTATAAAAAAGAGCATGTTGATATATTATTATTCATTCTAGAACTCATTAATGAGTTTAACGTTTAACTAATAAAAGATAGCGATTGATTAAAATTTAATTCATGTGGATCAATTTGTAATTAATTATTTGAGTTATTATAACAATTTTATAAGATGTTATCATACCTACAGTTTTCCAACGTGAAAATTAAACGAATTCGACAGGAGTAAAGATGATTATTTTTTTAGAGAAATTATTAATCATCTTGAACAAAACCAATTTATGTGCTGCTATCAAAAATGGACTAGAAAGAATTAGTAACGTGGCAGAAGAGAAACCGGGGAACAAAGTACTAGTAAAACAAATAAGGTTGACTTACGCCAACAAGAGACCGATTGTCCAGTCCAGATCAACTGCCGATCTATGGTTTGCTAACGAAGGTCACCCTGCAACTTTTCTAACGTTTTATTGGAGAATCAGTGCTTTTGGCTTGCAACCCCATCGGCCACATATTGTATTCCTATGACATCTTAACATCAACAGTAACATTTGGAGTGGTGTAGGTTGCGACTAAACTGGAACTTAGAGTCGCA
The DNA here is from genome assembly GCA_963969525.1 of Ontholestes murinus. Taxonomy (NCBI): domain Eukaryota; kingdom Metazoa; phylum Arthropoda; class Insecta; order Coleoptera; family Staphylinidae; genus Ontholestes; species Ontholestes murinus. The sequence goes on along the minus strand of OZ018390.1, from coordinate 55,216,687 downwards.
TAGGGTGGTATTTAGTAATAAATCCTGATTCTATTTGTGGATGCATGATGGCCGTATAAGGGTTATTAAACTTTAGGGATTATAAGATGACGTGCTTTAACTTACGGAAGTAGGTCTAGTTCGGTATTCATCCGAAAAAATGTAAACACCTAGCTATATATGGATGGTATGATAGTATCCAATATTCTTCATTTTCTTCAGCAGTTCGAAGACACACTTTTCTAGCAAAATATTGCCTGTCGTCATATTGCAAGAGTTTCTATGGCTATAGATCGATTTGCGGAGAATAATGTTAATATCTTACCATGGCAACCACGATTTACTAACGTTTCATCTACATAACATGTATAGAATACCATGGGAAGAAGATTCCACGGAGAGTAGGCGAGTGTGTCGCCATTAGGAAAACAAACCCATTATTAATTTTTTAAAAAGTATGTACATTTGGGTTTATAGAAAGAACAACTTTAATAATTTCACAATTTTTATGGAATAAATTTAATGATAAATATTCCTTTATTGGTGAAAGAATGTGATATTTTTATAACTTTATACATTTGGTCATGTCCAATGTATATTTGTTATTTTTTAGTTGCTCCTAGATCTACATTATTTTAATATTATATTAAAAACATTATTAAATATAGATATATAATTTAAAGTATTTTATTTATATTCAATATTGTTGTGCATCATTACTTCGGTGTGACCACGTGGGAAATAATAATGCGCACAAATTAACTGGAAACTTAACTTTTATTCTGAATAAACTCATATACGCGTTAAATGCTAAACACAAATACATTATAAATATAAAACTCGAATTAATTTTCATATTCTTGAATGTTGTCGGCGTTTACTTGGTGATACATTTTGATTAAAAATAAATAAAACACTTTTCACTTTGTTTTACCACAATAGTTATTTATTGAGCGCGACTATAATTTCGATCATAAACTGATCATTATCGGAACTATAGTTGCAGTCAATAAATAACTATTGTGGTAAAACAAAGTAAAAAGTGTTTTATTTATTTATACATTTTGATAAACATTAATTATTGAATTACTCATAATATTTTGATAATATTATCATTTTCTCTAAAAATTGAAATTATTAATGAAAAATATTAGTTTCTCCAAGCATAACTCTTTAACCACAAAACATTCAAAACTTTTAAATTGATTAAATGTTGCCAAAAATATGATAATAAATTATAATAATTATTCTGACTGTAACTGTAAAACGACGCTGAAATTTTATTTAAATATATTTATTTCCACGCATAAATTATGCATTTCATTTTACGAAAAGTACAATTAATTTATTTCATATGGAAAGCTATTAGATTATACAACAAAAATGCTATATATAAAGCTAATTAATATAGCAGAACATTTTACTGAGTGAATTCATCCTGGATATCTTCAAACAATAAAATATTCTCAAGCTAATTTAAACATATTTAGTAATGCGAATGTGTCTAAATTTTCAATCTTTAATAACATGCCGGCTTTTAGTTTATTGAATCAATCATTCAACTTGCTCAAACAAAGAGAATTCCGTTTCAAAGCTAACTTATGATTGTTAATTAATGTTGCATTACGTTATCGTGATTAAAATTATAGAGTACGAGAAATACAACTCATGCGAAAAAGTAAAGGGAAAGCACATTAAATATTTAATAACATGATGCGTGCCCTTTGTGTGCTTTCAGGTCGGGGGATTGATTTATAATACGAGGACGAAATATTTTAAGGTTTGTAATTTATATATCTATATAAAGTTCACGTTGCGGGATCCACGTTGGCGCTGGTGAGATTATCTTGACAGTATCGTCGTCCTGTACGGAGTTATCTGTGTATCTGGACATATAAAAAGCAATTACTAACTTGGCCCGCCATAGACAATGTCAAAACGCAAATCCCGCTGACCGACAAGATGATCCTGGTCAGCAGGGGGATTAAATGACCGCGCAGGAACGTTTATCAATATTTGCCATCAGAGCGGAGACCGGGGGACATTACAAGTTTTCGCAGGACTTCCTCATAAACTAAAAGACATTATTCTTATTTAGTGTCGACGTTGACTAATCCGGTTGGCGCAGAGGGGGAAAATAACGGTTCTTTAACCGGTGGTATTTTCGGCATTTTCATAAACAAAAACCGCTTTAAACATTGTTTAGGAAAGCGGAAAGATTCGATTTTTCACTTAGCACTTCGCGCCCACCGAAAACAAAATACAGCTAAATTTACTTAGGGCATTCGCCGGTTTTGCTTCGGGGAGCAAACATAAAATTGTTGCAAATCTAGAATCAATATTATTATTACGACCCACTGATTTCGTGTTGCTTCTAATCATGCATGATATAAATGCGGATGTATAAAGAGTTCGGTAGAAATATCCTCGAATAACAAAGGTGCAGCGAATACAAATCATACATTAAAAAGGACGGGAGAATACTATAAAATAGAAAAAAAAACTGTCAGTGCCGGTTTAATAAAACAATTTTCACTCATCCATATTATTTTCAAAATTTAAGGTAAAAATACACAAAACAAAAATATTCAGCAATTATTCTGCAAAATATTTTATATTTATTTAATACAGATTTTATTAAATTAACATAATTATTTGAGTCTTTATATAAGTAATTTTAAATGGATAATATAATAAGTAGTTTTTACAAAATTCCTACAGATTTAATTAGATATAAATATATGTACAAACAATTAAATTAAACAATCCATACCTAAAATTTTTATTTTAATCAGTTAAAAAATCGTTGATGTTTTATGTTGATAATTCAAGCAGTAAGTACTTGATAGAATTTACTAAACGGTGGATAATGAATAATGTACGAAACATTGTGAGATAATTTGTTGAATAGTAGCAGACCATAATTGGCTCCCGTTTGTAATTTACTAAGCCTAATTAAAGGCAAGTTTGTGTTATTATGATGTCTGGTAAGATATTCATGGTGTTCGTGTGTCGTGTACTAATGCAAATTTTGTTCGACGTATCCGAGACACTTTAATATAAATACCGCCGATAATTAAGAATACGCAATTATTTGATTATCTGTACTTCTCCCAACGGTCATCTTGGTAAACAAATGCGCTTATAATGCGAAATGCTAAGGGGTAACTTTAAAGTAGTATTCAGCTGGATGCCCAAAAATGCCCTTCTCGTACATATTTTTAAATTTTTTTATAGAAGAGAGGACATCTTTAAAAAACAAACCATATAAACGGGATAGTTTCGGATTCACAACCTCCTGGTGTACCTCTTCAGCCTAGAATGATAGGAAATTAATCATGTGGAATGTTAGGAGAGCGGCTATTAGAACTGAGTCGCTACCTCAGCGTTGTGGGGGCCTTGTCTAAGATCCTCTGAGCTATGTCGGGGGGATCCTTGGCGCAGCTCAGTAAACAGATTGCGAAGTCTGGCTTTTTGGATTTTGGAGTTGGGCGGCATTTCGGTGGAGATAACAGGAGTTTGGCGGTTTGATTATTTCGTTGAAGAGCTCTGGAAGTGGATCATGGAGGCCTTCCCTTGCATGTTCGTAGAAAAAACGACAGCATTTCCGAATGGAGTGAAATATTCAATTAGTGCACAAATAAAAGTTTTATATGCTCATGGGAGCGGTTAGTCTCCAAGCATCTTAAGACGTTTCTTGACGGAGGTGATTATGCGGTTGAGAGAATTATGTGTGTTTGAGTGATTGCAAGACGATGAAGCCGAGATGTGTTGTTTCGTTGGTCGGCTTAATGAGATGTCCTCATATGGTAATAGGCGAGAATGTTTCGTATACTCTTGATTTACGTGGGTGGTGAAAAATGATGGATTGAGTTTTGGAGGTTTAAGGGAAATTCTCCATTTGCTGATCCAGTTCTCTGCTTGAAGGATGCAGCTATGTAAGTGTTTGGCCGTGGCTTCCCGTGTCGAAGCCGTTGTCGTTCGTGTATTGCTGCATTGTAGACTAAATTGATTTCAGCTTAGAGGCCTTTTGCGAAAATTTGCAAAATAGATATTGAATAGTAGTAGTAGCAAGTAGCAGAGAGCGCTGAGCTTTGTAGTAGGTCGGCTCGTGGGGTGAATGCCCTGGAGTTGACATTCCAGCAGGTGACCGTGCCTTTTCTGCCATTGAGGAAGCTGGCGATGATTTGTTGCAGTTCGTGTGGGAATCAGTAATTCTTCATCTTGTACAGTAGCCCACTGAGCCAAACGGTGTCAACGTCTTTTGCAAGTCCAAGATAGCTGGAATGGTACAGCAGATGGATTACTGGATTGTAGGCGAATTTTCCTGGTATGAAGCCTGATTGATGAGCCGAACTGATTTTGTGCTCATTGCAAAAGGTGTTCATCCGACTGAGAATGATTCTTTTAAACGCCTTTCTGATTCCTTTCAATAGGGAGAGTTGACGTTGTCAGGTAATTTCCCACGTTTATAGAGCATGATTATCTCCACCGTTGTCGTCGGTTGAAGTCGGTATTAATTTCTCGCATGTTGCAGGTGGTGGGATTGGAAGCCAGTTTTTGATGACGTGTTTCTTATGATTTTTGTTGAAGTTCGGATCCTCGGCGGTATTTAAAAAAATAATAATAATAAATTCTTTATTTTGCAATGAAATTACAAATAAATGGTACTATTCACGGAAAAATAGTCAATTGACTTTAACATAAAATCCAGAAATACTAAAAATTAACTTATTGTAAACCTGTACATAACTATAAAATTCAGCTATTGAATATGGTTCTATTAATTCAGTTTCTAGAGAGACGGCGAAGGCTTGCGCTTCTTCATTCACAGGAGGGCGGTCGTCGGTGCGTAGACTGCTCGTTCTGGCAGTTTCTGACCGGTGAGAATGTTCTTCTTCCAAAATTTAGCACAGTGTCTACGATTGAGGTCTGCTGTTGTTTTTTCCACAATGCGTTCATGTTTTCGAAGAGTTTTATTCTTGCGTTAAGTCGGTTCCATTTTGTTTTCACCGCATTCTCGTCTGTCACTTTCTATTGTCGAAATAGGTTCCTCTTCTCCTTGATGAGGTTCATGGCGGATGGAGGTAAGGCAGGTCATAACACATAAGCGCCGAGTTGGAATGGCAGCCGAGGCCGCGCTTGAACTATGTTGGTAAATTGCGGCAATGTTTTCTCATTGGTTCGGTGGAATAGCTTTCAGTCTGCCTGTTTTATAACGTTGTTTATTTTAAATTCCGGTGGAGGTCTTCTGGACTTGCTTAGAAAACATGAGGTTATTAGTGGAATGTGATCGCTGGTGATAGAAATTCCGAGATAGGCGTAATTTTCGAAGTCTCCAAGGAGGGAATGTGATCGATTTTGGAAGAGAATTGTCCTTTGATGAAGGTAGGTAAATTGTGGAGAAGCCTGTGCAGTAAAGATAACGTCAATAGGTCGACGAGTTGTGGTGAGAGGCGTTGAGGTCGCCTAGGATGATTATACTCGCAGATTCTGCCATATCTATTTTAAATTAAGCCAGAGAAATGCGGATATCTAATAGCTGAACATTGTGTTGGGCTGAGCAATAAAAGAGGAGTTAGATTACATAAATTCTGCCAAGATTACAACATGCTTGCTACTAATACCAGGTGCACACTACCACAGTGTCGCTTATATACTTGAATCGCGCCAGGCGATATATCAGAGAACCCCATCAGGAACCAAATAGATTTCATACGAACAAATAAGCGGTTCAGAAATTCAACCAAAGATGTCACTACATACCCAGAAGCGGATATCTCGTTCGGCCATGTTCCTCTTGTAGCTATCGTAAAAGTACAATTGAAAACCAATAAGGTACAGACATCTAAGGAAAACACTACTTCAGGTATAATTAACTACTGCAAAATCTAAACACCAAGGAAAAATTAGCTGTGTCGTTAAATAAGCACGTAGGCAAAATCCAACAATCAGAGCATCAATACATGCTGCAGAGGACCATGGGATGAGAGAAAAATGCGTGAAAATACTTATATTATAGGCCTGAAATGTTCAATATGCACAGAAAATTATAAGAAGTTTCCAGCCTATATAGAAAGAAAGGGAACACAGTAATGACTATAGTCTCAGATACATCAATAAAAGAAGAACATAAAATAATGAAGAAACCGCAGAAGGTCCCCGTCGTGATGAAATCCGTATTTAAATCTCCGCTCATTCCATTCTTGTAGACGGCCGTTAGCACAAAAATTTGGGAAAACTTAATCAGAGATCTGTTCCCAAACGATACGAGAGTGGAGACGGCCCTGTATCAAAATACTGGTACAATTCCAGAAGATTGGTTAAAGACGATATTCATTCCGCTCCTTAAAAAAACAGTAAGCAAGAAAAGTAACGACCTTAAGCTTATTATTCTAATGAGCTATTTCAATTTTTGCGAGTTGTACATAATAGAAACCGGAACAAATGCGAAGATACCTTGGAAGGAACTCAATTCGGTTTCAGAAATGCGATTGGAACCCGTAAGATGCAATTTACCTTGAAAATCCTGTTGCAAAAACGTCGCCATCGGCGCAAAGACATCGTTGTCTGTTTTATAGATTATGAGTCAGATTTCGACTGTGTTCGATATGCGAAGCTTATAGAAATACTACAGAAAACCATAATTGAAAACTTATATTCTCATCAAACAGTCTGAGTAAAGATAGGAGACCACAAAACTGATGAAGTGAATGTTTAGCGAAGAGTGAGGCAATGATATACGAAGGTGACCTGAAATGTTTCCGGAATCCGCAAGATGGTTGAAGTGGCTTCATTGGTCGGGAAGGGCAACCCTTTTTATAGCAACTATCAACATTTCAGACGTCTACTGTCAATAGTTATTGTTTAAAAGTGTGTTTTGTACAGTAAGACAGGCGGTTTCGCAAAAATGGATAAAATATAATTTTGTGCAGTGATAAAACACTTCTAGATGGCTGGAAAAACGGCCATGAAAATTCAAAATATTTTTCTAGAGATTCATGGCGGATCTACTTCAACATTTTCGACCATCAGCTTATGGGTGAGCGAGTTCAAACGTGGCCACACAAGCACAAGTGACGAACCACGCAGTGGACGCCCAAAAACCGCTACCAACGATGAAATGGTCGACAAGATTCATGATGTCATGTTAGCTGATCGCCTATTCAAACTGAAAGAGATGGCAGAGACGACAGGCATCCCAGAAGATTGAGTTGGCCATATCCTATACAAAATTTTGAGAATGAAAAAGCTTTCGACGCGATGGATAGCGCGTTTGCTCATATCGGAGCAAAAACAAAAACCGGTGACATTCAACGCAATCCAAGAGATTTCTTCATGCATTTTGTAACCGTAGTTGAGACTTGAATCCACCACTACATACCGAAGACCAAGGAACAGTCGAAAAAGTAGATTTTTCCGAACGAAGCAGCTGCGAAGAAAGCAAAGACCATTATCTGATTTTGAAATAAGACACTTGTTTAGTTTCATATTGCTACTTTATGTATCACAATTTGACGTATTCCAGTATTCCAGGATCACACTTCATTATAATTTTGATTTTCTGAATAAATTTTATTATTATGACAGATATGTGTATTGATGTTGAAAATTTTTAAGCCTTTACATTGTAACGATCATTTTCCTAAAAAATGCACATTAATTTTATAATTAACCCTGTATATCTAGTTCATTAATATAGATGCAAAAGTCTCTAAATTGAAACCATACATACACCCTTACCTATTGATATCCACCAGGTTTTTAATAATTTTTCAATAGACTTATCTTTTATAAATTTAATTAATTTTAAATAAAATTAGTACAACTTCCTTTGTCGAATGTAGCAGTTCCTCATGTATGAGTATTTTCCTTGAAAAATTAGGTAATAGATAGTGACCATTAATTTACTTTTTTATCAATATCATCATGTTAAAACAAAAGGTATTTGTATTATATATTTGATAAAAAAATATTATGATAGATCAATGAATAATTTATAGTTGATATTCAGTCTTCTTTAAAATGTTATACCAAAAAACCCTTGAACTGGGTTGTTATATCGAGAGAAAATCGCACACGAAAAGGTCAGTTATATTTTTATTCGAGCCACGTATTATCATATTTTGCTACAATTACAACATTTTGGCTCCGCATTAATTCACCTGATGAAATTAAATAACGTCGCTATTAAAACTCGCATAATCCATCCACGTCAAACAATTATGAATAATGCAAATTAACTATTGTACACGTAACATCGAAACCGCTAATGAAAATGTTAATACATGCAACGTATAAATATAACAACTCACTGTTGCGTTAGGCGGCTTTTTTCCCGGCTTTCTAATTGAATTATTAAAGAATGTGTTCGATTTGGGCGGGTGAGCGTTTTAGGGAATATGGAAAGAACAAATGGTATTCAGGGAAGGCCCTAAGGTGCCATTACTCGTGGTCGGTCCGACTGAAGATAAACGGCCTCCAAGATGACTGGGTGTGCATCTAACACTCATTCTGAACCCATCACACCAACATTTCGTTGCGGTGTAATCCTCATTCCTTTTCCTTCCCCTAACAGTTACTATACACCTTTATAAAATAAATATCACAGCCGCCGATGTCACTACGTATAAATTATAAATAATGTTGCGTCAAGGGTGAAACCGCAATAGTACGTAGTTCTTTGGTACGGGAAAACAATGGAATTTAATTATTTCATGCATTAATACCAGTTATCGACAAGTATCGCTGAGTAAATCGTACGTGCACACGTATGTATGCATGTTATAGCAGAATAAAATAATTATTAAAAATGGTTTCCCCATTATTATTCTACATGTTAGGTACAATGCACATTTCTGCTATGCAATCGCGATTATGTAGTGTATGATTTATATATTTATGCACCGCATGTGCTAGAAAACCATTATTTATTAATAATAGTTTAGAAGCAAAAATGGTTTGATAAAAAATTTTGTTTTATGATTTAACTGCTGCGAAAATAAAAATAAAATCATTGTTTACGATTATATAAAAGGAAATTTACAAATAGAGAAAGAAATTGTATATTATCTAATATTATTTTTCATGTTTAATATAAAGTATTTTAATTGCTATATCTGAAAATCTGAAACCAATGTCTCTTATAAGATACAAATATTAAATTTAACTTACAGTTTAAACTTAATTTTAATAGTATTTAAGTTGTGATTGCTAAATAATAAAATATTTTGTGTTTAACAAGATTTCTGTTTAAATACCAAATGAATAATTTGCAAATTTTAATTAGCTCGATCGAAGTAACGTATTATTTTTGAATAATCAAAATGTTTACAATTCAAATTTTAGTGTTTACTCGCACAGTTATCGAATTAGGACGTTATTTTTTAAAATTGAAAATCGGTGTTAATGAGATTCAGTTCGGGCAGCAATATCATCAAACCGCCCTTTTGACGTAAAAGGTCCTTTCTATCCCCAAACACACACATACACATACACACACAGACAGAGGGCGTTAGATAAAAGTTAAAGACTATATGAGCACACGACCGCCGTCCGGGGACAGCATTACATAACATCATTTATCAATGTCTTTTGTGTTTCAGCGTGAAATACTACAAGAATAGTATTTATGTTGGTACATGTGCGATTCATTCCAGACGTTTTATTGTGCACCGTCTTAATGTAAACTGCAAGTTTCGCTGTGTGCATTCATGCGAGAACGTATTGCCCAGACATTACCTTCACACGTCTGCACACATTTCGCCAACGTCTATCCTTTTTTTGTGTTCCACTTGCCAAATTATAGTGTTTGTACGGTCGCAATTGAACGACAACTTATCTCTGCATGCCACGGTTATTTTCGCCAATTCCGCGGAGTATCTGTGCACTGGAATTGTCTTAATGTTGTACCGAATGGTGTGAGATAATTTGCTAATTGGAGAGATTTTCATGTGCATTAGGAATTACTTTAAATAATTGAAACTATTTAATTAGCTGTACACACTAACATTAAATATCTAATTAAGAAATAATGTTATTTCTAATGCTACTGTTGAATTGATTAAATATGTTCAATATTATTTTGCTATTATCGTGTCCTTAAGTTGTTTATTTAATTCCAACCTTTGCTCTAAGAATTGTATAACATATTAATAAAATCGACATTTTCCTCGATTAATGAAAAGAAAAAACCCTCAATTAATTTGAAAATGTAAAACACATTTTTGAAACCGGTATAAAAGTGGTCTATAAGTTATTGCAATGATCTACAATACAAATGTGACAAACGTATTATTGTATACTATTCAGAATGGACCGTAGGATATTGCACTTATGATACAGTTGGTACATACATTTTCTTATGAAAAAGCAGACGATCATTTGCTTCTAAATGCTTTATAACAACTTTTGTTGGATTTGGCTTATATTGAAAGACCATGCAGTAGCCAATTATTTACTTTTGGGCTCATACGTTTATGTCTATTATTCGTCAAATCTACGACGATATCATAAATGTGATTTTAAGCACCGCAACTATATTTCTTGAGCATTTCTTTCAACCAACCTACATGAGCTGGTAACAATATTTTAATAAAATTCTTACAACTAAGAACCATTTTTATCCACTAACAGCAGGCAAATGCAGACATCAAAAGGTAATACAGTTTAAACGTCGATTTCATTTGAATACGTCTCGTGATTGATGATTTGGCCATTTAGTATCTATCGAATTTATTGAGACTAAGTGACTTTTCAATGTTTATTTTTTGTTATTAACAGTTAAACTTTTGTTAGTGAAGCCCTTTATCATAAATCGCTATATGAACGCCAAAATGACTGACACGTATTTTATTTGTGGACTTTCTCATGCCAATTAATTAAAAGCTAGCTGGTTGTATATTGAAAGATTTCTTGGCCATAATGTGTATGACAAAAAAAAAGCTTTTCAAAGTAATCAATCAATATATTCATGAAATAGGCACATTGGAACGAAATGAGGAACCTGGAAAGCTAATAACAGTAAAAACAGTAGAAGTAGAGGAGGGAAGAGAATGTACTGGATATAATAGAGCAAATCCAGGTTCTTCTACTCGAAAAATTGCAAATACTTTGAATATAAGTAATAATGCTGTTAGGAATATTTTTAGAAACTATTTACAACTCGTTCGGGCATTTCTTTCTGTTGATTTTCCTCTATGTATTTCATTCTGGCAATGACGTCTTCACACATTGGTTTAAATTCCTACTGACCCTGACTCTCTTTACTGACGATTTTTTCAAAGAAATCAAAAACAAATTTTCATCATAATTATATGTGGGCTAAAAAATTCTACATGAAAGTTTGGGTTGGAATTGTGGTTGACTAATTGGACCGGTATTTCTACCAGGAAGACTTACTGGTGAGGTGTATCACAACCTTTTAAAACAAACGCTTCTTTATTTTCTATACAGTTAGTAAAGAGAAATGCAATGTTGTTTATGCACGATGGTATGAGGTTTTAATAGTAACATACGGAGATCGCTAAATTGAATTCAGGACCAGAGGTGGACCTTACTCATGGCTTGCTTGATCTCCAGAGTTAACCCCCCAGGTTTATTTTCTATGGGATACATAAAGACATTAGTTTACAGTGAATAATATGGAAGGCTTGCGAATTTTGAAACTTCTGGGAGTAACCCAATAAGAAATGACCTTGGTGTTTTCGAAAGAGTTTGGTAGTCAATGAAGAGAAGATTGATTATTGCATTTAAGCTGCGAAAAAATCTAATATTATACATTATAATAGTCTACAGAAATTTTGATCGTATTTGGAAAGGCTTGAATTCACAAATTAGGTATTCATCCATTTTCACCCTCTATTCTTTCGGTATCAGTTGCTCCAGGAAGATATTGTTGATGAAGATTTACAAAATTGTTTGCCAAATATGGCATTTTTTCCTAAAATGGGATATTTATTTGACATTAATTTAACATGTAATTTTTGGTAATAAAGTAATGAAAATGAAAGAAAGGTTTTTTTTAATAAATAATCACAGTATATTTTATAAATACCCTGTATATTATTTATTATGTTAAATCAACTCCTTTAAAAATTCAGTTTAAAATCGATGCCCAATTAGTGTGTCTAAAACAAGCAATGAAACTAAGATGATTCCGTTTACAAGTAGCAGGAGGATGACATTATCAACAGAGTATGTTCATCAATTTAACGAGATCAAATTATTTCACCCACTGAATGGCTTCGAATCTACGCAGTATCCAGATGTGTACGATTTCCAAGATTTGAAATTTTTCAACAGAAGCAAAAACATCCACGACAAAAAATGCGATCCAGCCACTACGGTTACCCTCAAAGTATCTGAGAATTTCTGGTGATACTTGATAACAAGCGAAATAGACAATCTAAAACAAATACGTTCTCAAAGAGCCGGCGTATAAGATTTAGATAAAAATATTTGCACAGCACAGTATTTAGAGGTAGGACGTCCGACTTTGTACTCCAAAAGAGATCTGTGTTAGCACAGTTTTCGCAGAAATACCAACTAGAAAAGATCTATGGGTTATTGGAATACGAGATTAGAGACTGAATCACAAAAGCCGCAGTACAAAACTTTATTGTTAAAAAAATTAAAAAATAGTTTTCTACAATTTTTATTGATAAAAATTATTCTTTTTGATCCGTCGTCGATACCTTCATGATTTTATAATACATCGTTTCCTTCATTATTTAATTTACTAGTCTAGGCGAGATTCATTGAAGCTTACCTGAAAGAAAAACTCCAGGCAAGTCCAGAGGTACCGGCTGCAAGGCAAAATACCTGTTCTGTAAAAAGTCACTTCAGCGAAGAGTCCAGGAAGAGAGAAAAAGTGAATAAACCAGCAGGTACAGAACGAAAAAAATCGCCAATGTGAGGCTAAGAGTCAGAGATTGGCCAACTCAATCATCCAAATTCTCGCTAGTTAGGAACTATACGAAGAACTCATATTATAAGGAAGAAAGTTCCAGAATTAGGTATGTATCACATTACTTGACGAGACCAGTAGAATAAGGGAAACATGTTACTCAAGAGATCTTGGTGTTGCTGTAGAGCAGATGGATCCCTACCACCTTCACGCTAACATACACAATTCCAGGCTCTTAGGAATTGACATTTTGGAGGACACTGGACTGATAAAAACCTGGTTGTTTTAGGATAAGTATTCAAGTTTACGGGAAAGGAATTATATCCATCAGCCCAAATAAAGAAGTCGCCCTCAATGAAGACATGGACTTCACAATGGTGGAGATGTACTTTGAAGAGATGATATTTGATGAGCCTGTGATTACTTCACTGTCGAAGACGTCTAGTATTCAGGAGTCTGCTAAATAATCCTACATTTTCAAGAAATTTTCATCATAACCATATGCGGGCTTAAAAATTCCACATGACGTATTTGTAGATCGTTTTTAACACCGTTCTCGTTGAAAGTTTGGGTTGGAATTGTGGATGATTAATTGGACCGGTATTTCTAGCAGGAAAACTTACTGGCGTGGTGTATCGCAACCTTTTAGAACAAACGCTACATTATTTTCGATACAATTAGTAAAAATAAATGGAATGTTGTTTATGCACGATTTTGTACCAAAGCATTTTAGTAGTATAGCTCGTGAGTTTTTAATAATAACATACGAAGATGGCTAAATTGGAATTGGCAGATGTCGACCTTACTCATGGCTTGCTCGATCTCTAGAGTTAACCCCCTGGGTTTATTTTCTATGAGGCTGCATAAAGACATTAGATTATATTACTCGAGTGACAAATGTAAATGGCTTGGGAAATTGGATAATTTGTAAATGTAGCCGAATAATAAACGGCCTTCGTGTTTTTAAAAGAGTTTGGTAGTCAATGAAGAGAAGATTGGATTATTGCATTTTATCTGAAAAAAATCTAATATTACAAATAATTATAATCTACAGAAATTTTGATTGTATTTGTAAAGGCTTGAATTCACAAATTATGTATTCATCCATTCTCACCCGCTATTCTTTTGGTATCAATTCCTCCATGAAGACATTATTGATGATTCACCAAATTGTTTGCCGAATATGGCATTTTTCTCTAAATAGAAATATTTATTTGACATTAATTTAACATGTAATTTTTGGTAATAAAATGCTGAAAATGAAATGGCTTTGAATCTAGCTGTAAGCCTAGGGTACGAAGAATCTAGATGTGTACGATTTCCAAGACTTCAAATTTTCAACAGGAATAAAAACATCCTCGAAAAAAATGCGATCCAGCCACTACGGTTACCCTCAAAGTATCTGTGAATTTCTGATGGTCTGGAATAAAAGATAACATTCTCACTTGATAACAGGCGAAAGAGACAATCCAAAACAAATACGTTCTGAAAAAGTCAGCGTATAAGATTTAGATAAAAATGTTTGCACAGCACAGTATCTAGAGGTAGGACGTCCGACTTTGTACTCCAAAAGAGATCTGTGTTAGCGCAGTTCTCGTAGAAATGCCAACTAGATAAGATCTATGGATGCCAAAAGCCACAGTACAAAACTAGTCCAGGCAAAATTAATTGAAGCTCTCCTGAAAGAAAAACTCCAGACAAATCCAGAGGTACCGGCTGCAAGGCAAAATACCTGTTCTGTAAAAACTCACTTTAGCAAAGAGTCCAGGAAGAGAGAAAAAGTGAATAAACCAGCAGGTACAGAGCGGAAAAAGTCCATTGCTATGAATCTATCAAAAGGAACTGTCGTAAAAGCAGGGCCAATGAGGATGTCCCAGCACCATTAATAGAATTTTGCATCGCCAATGTGAGGTTAAGAGTCAGAGATCGGCCAGCTCAACCATCTAAATTATCGCTAGTGAGGAACTATACGAAGAACTCGTATTATAAGAAAGAAAGTCCTAGAATTACGTGTGTATCATATTGGTTGATGGGATCAGGAGAATAAGGGAAACCTGTTACTCAAGAGATCTTGGTGTTGATATAGGGCAGATGGATCCCTACCACCTTCACGCTAACATATCAAATTCCACGCTCTTAGGAATTGACTTCTTGGAGGACACTGGACTGAACCTGCTTGTTTTAGGATAAGTATTCAAGTTAACGGGAAAGGAATTATATCCATACTTTGAAGAGATGATGTTTGATGAGCCTGTATTTATTTCACAGTCGGTGACGCCTTGTATTTAGGAGTCTGCTAAATAATTATTTCGATGCCACCTCGTATAGGTTATAAGCCGCCCTAATGCAGGCGGAGTGCAAAAAAATCATTCAAAGGCACAAAACCAAGGAAAGTTGCAAGCCGTCAAAAAAATTGAATTTTTATTTTCAGCTTTTAATACAAATATTCTTTAGAAAACATATGTTTCACCCGTCTTTTATACAAGGTCCGCCAGTGAAAAGAGAAGATTTCCTAAATAATTTTATTTTGAAAAACTTACTTTTTTTAATAATATCTAATGAGAAATACAAGAATAGCCATTTGTTTTACAATATGAAGAAAATTATTTTTTCAACACTAGACCAAATTCTCTCTATTAACATTTAAATATTCTTGGAGGAGAGACTTAAATTTTTGCATAATCCATCTCAGAATATTACAGGTATTACTGCAATCTCGTTGCGAATTCGTTGTTTGAGAGCTGAGACTGTCCTGGATGGATCAATTTGGAACACTTGTATTCCCATAAAAAAATTCGCAGACTATTAGGTCGGGAGAGCAAGGAGGCCAATGGATATCCCAGTTTTGAGAAATCATACGCTCCGGTAACAAAGCATTCAAAACATTCATTGAGATATGGCTGGTTTCCCCGTCTTGCTAGAATATCGTGTATTCATTCTCTAACGTGTTATGATGTGAGAGAGGTTACAATTCATCGCTACGTATCGCTACGAATTAACGGTCACTGCATTTTTATCCTCATCCTCGAAAAAATAAGGACCTATATTTCCATTACCCGATATCGCATAACATACTGTGACACTCTGAACATAAAGAGGTGTTTCATGAAGTAAACGAGAGTTTTCTTTCGCCCAGTATCTAAAATTTTGTTTATTAACAAAACCGGAAATGTGGAAGTGCACCTCATCGCTTATCTACAAGCTGTTGAATTGGTTGTCATTACGCTTCAGTTGACCAAGCATAACCTCACAAAATGAGACACGTTGCTGATAATCACCCAGATTGAGATATTGCTCAACCTGCATTTTGTAAGGGTGAAAACCACGATCTCGATCGAGAATCTTTCTCGTCGGTGTTTCAATTATTCCAAGGCGTATGGCATGGCGGATGTCAGATCGGCGCGGACTTCTTAACTTCGCTTGAAGAACAACATTGTCAGATATAAGAACATTTTTGGCTCCACCTAGTTTTTTAAACTTCGATCCATTTTCCTCGAGGTTATTTATCCACTTTTTAATGGAGTTATCTGGTGGAACAGTTGGTTGTGCGGAATGTTGAAAAGCCGTCGAAAGTAAAGTCGCGTTTGAACTAGTCTCGCCATTTTAATAATACGCTTCAATCGCGAATCCTCGTTGTTCACCCGTCTAACAATTCATTGTAAACTAAATGGCAGGCCATGCAGGTTATGACAGATTGGTAACTAACGTTTCCACTATTTCGCCACGAGCTGTTAAACCCACTTCAAACATTTCCGTTTTACTGGCGGACCTTGTATTAAAGAAATATAAAATCAATGTAAGGCAGTACCAAAATAGTCTGTAGTTAATTTATTGATTTATTTGAATCTTTATTTCTTTCGTTGCTTCTCTTAAAATTGAAGCTTTAGATGCAAAAGTTTAGTTCAAGCTAAAATATGCTTTATCTTTATACCATTCTCGTAAGGTGTATGTATCTTTCGCATCCGTAACAATTTATGTTTGTGTTGTTTATGAACTGCGAAATTATTATTTTTTAGAAGATAAGTTTTGGCTATTTATGTCAGCATGATGTATGAAATATATAACATTTTATTTGATAGACCTAAATGGGTTATTTGCTATGTGTAGGATGGCTTCTGATATTACTGGGGTGTTCTGTTTCTTTTTTTATCAACTAATCGAAATGTACCATATATGATCAAATAAATAAATATTTAGAGTAATAAATCTCTATGAGCGTTTCTGCATTAGTAGAATTCTCATAGAGATTTATTACTCTCAATATTAATTATCGTTATTAAGACTGCACTACATATTTCAATATTTAATTTGCATAAATAAATATTTGTCCTATTTACCATATTGTATGTTCCATGCTTCTATATGCAATTTTCTAACACGTATTTCGACTGCTTATTTTTAACATAACAAGTATTTTTACCTAATTGTATATTTCGTTTCATTAAGGATGTCATGTAACAAGCATTAATATAGTTTCGACTAATTATGAGTTTTATCTGAAACAGTTAGAAGATATCACTAAGTGGAAATTTTAGTCACAAATACTTTTCAATTTATTAAGCGTTTATTGAAATATGGGTGTTATTCAGAAATATAAATGAAATTTATATTAGTTGAAATGAAGTTAGTTTATTGAATTCAATACGCTTCTAAATGGATTTAAAATTATTTGTAATATTTTATATTAAGCAATGATTATTCATACATAAGCTGTAATTTCAATAAATTAATTACATTGTATTTATTATATTTTTTTTATTATTTAATTTTTATGTATAGAATATTAAAAATTTAACACTTTTCATTATAAAAATACGCGGGGTATTTGAAGATTTAAAAAATCAATAAATACAATCTGCAAGTTTTTATAAAGTATTATAAAGTTTACGACATGTCTTGGACCTGATATAAAAACCCAGACGCTAAAGAGACGCAAAATACTTATGCGGTGATAAAATGCATGCCCATCAACATTTTACTCAACATAAAATTTTCATGCAGATAGCTAAGGTATGCAGACTATCACAAAAACCGTGCGATATAAGGCGACATCCACCGGGGTTATACAAAATAATTTTCTAAATCTTACTTATAACTTTATCTATATTATCTTTATATTATATATTTATGAGTCTATTAAATTTTATAACATTTTTAAGTTAACAAGGAAAAGTAATTTATTAAAGTGCAAATGTTTACAAAAATGTCTTTCAATATACTAAAAGTTACGTACATAATTCAAAGAAAATTGATAGCCTTTTTCAATAAAATTAATTACAATATTTAAAATTCATTAGTTTGTCTATTACCGTTTAATCCATGGAAAAAATGCGCTGTTTATGAAAAAGCGGGGAGAGATATTGCACTCAGAGGTTCTTAGGTTCTTTGTTAGATAAATAGACTCGATTGAAAGATGGTTTCACTCTTAACGAATCTACTTCTATTGCGTGTAGCCAATGACAAAGGGGCTTTTGTTATTTTTTAGCCAATCACGTCAAATTTTAAATTAATAAATCAAACAAAGCTTTTCAACTGAGATCGCCGAAGTTAACTATTTCCCGACAAACAAATTGAATTACCCTTGAAGAAAGGCGAAAAACGTTGTTAATGCTTATGTCAGTTGTTAGTAGGTTATGAAATGAAAATGTTTGGTAACGCTTCATCATCAATTATAAATGCGACGTTGGCTAGTTCCGTACCAAAAAATACCATAAAAACAAGATCATGTGTTTGAAAGCAATTTGAAGAATTTTGCGCCGTTTGAAACTATCAGTTGTTGGCAACTATTTCAATAAAATCTCTTGCCCGAATTTGGAAGACAAGGCATAGTTGTGATATAGTCTTTCCAAATACCATTCGTGATGGTAATTAACTTGGAATAAATTTGGTTTTAGTACATTTAAGTTTATTGCTTTTTCGTGATTTTAATTCGAGCAAATGACAGAAAAAAAAATATCGTATTAAAATCGCTAAACAACAAACTTTCATGCAAAAACAAAATTTATTCTTGTAAATTGCCATCACTTACGGTATTATGTATGGTTATTCTTTCTATTTCTTACATTACGTATGCAAATTTATTTTGGTTTGTTTCATTATTCCATTCGAGCATAACAATATGGCCTGCTATTTAATCCCAAGATCTGTTTCATAATTCATATTCTAGAAAACTGATCCCTAAACTTGTTGACCGTGATAAGTCATTAGTTTTCCATTCGATATTTAAGAGTTTCCCAAACAATTGTATAATTGGCACCTGTCATTGGAAGTTGGTTAATTGATTGTGCTACTTCTCGTAGTATAGTTTTAGATACGCTAATGTTTCTATTGTGGACAGAGTGAGGCTATAGATTATTCATTCAAATAATTACCAAAATCTGGCCGCTTCATCGTACAGTCCTTTATTTTATTTTATTTTTATTTTACTTACTTTACAAGCTCTATTAAAAAAATACATACAAATACACAAATAGATACACTAACTTAAAAATTTGAAACATAGAACTTGAAGGCGGAGTTCACGTGTCCTCGTGTTCTTCCACTCGACCCAATCATGCTGTTGGTAACTGGTGATGATAATCATCGAATCGTTGGTATAGCTTTATCCAAAATGGTAAGAGTTCTTCCAGATGATTTGGATTTTTTTATGCTAGTACCATGTTAGCACTGATACATTTTTATGACAATTAAAAAAAAGATCCTTGTAGTTTGTAGAATATTTTTATATAGTAATAAGGGCTCTTTTTGGTTATATCTACTTATTGTTGATTGATTTGATGTATCCATATTTCGGCTTCATCTTGTGACAAACTGATTAACGGTTCAGATTGATTAAAGAGTTAATTGATACTGGATACCAAGTTATTATATCCAGTGACTGTCTTGTCGAGTATTTTTCATTCTTGTTTCGTAACTTTGTATAATGTTTTTATAATACCTATGTGTAGGTATGTTTACTTTTTTGTTCATCCATTTCTTGGATCCTTTGCTAAACAGCATCACACTAATCCAAACAGTTTTCAGTTTTTGTTTCATTGTTTCATTTTTATGCCGATGTATTCGGTTGTGGCATCAAACGTCTTCTTCGCAGATGTGGTTAAAGGGTTCTTGAGAGTAAATCCTAGTTGCACTTGTAGTATGAAGATGAGATTAGTTGTTCATGAAGTGTCTAATGTTGTTGGCGAAGCTGATGGCATAAGACTTTCCAAAATATATGATCCAAAAGACACACAATTTGTCAATAAGTTTAGGGATCAACACGCTATTTGTAAATTTTTCTTAGTTGAATTACATGTCACTCAAAAGCTCTCGTTAATAAAACCCTAAGTGCTAAGGCGATTATATGTGTCATTTAGTTAATTTAGGTAGACTGTAGTGTTGATCCGCAGGGGTGGCTGACGTGCACAGTCATTTGGGAGTAGCGATCCCACGTACCCGAGCCATAAACTGCACATACTTTCACATTTGTGCAAATACACATGCACACAAATACACACACTTACACTCGCACAAACACATAGAGACGGGGAAGAGGACACTGACTGCCATCCTACCACCGTGAAGTAATGCCGACGGCGGTTGTGCGGGGTGGTAGGGCAACATTGGGGGGTGGTTTTTAGTAGGTATACCTGTTCCGGGGAGTCCCACACACTGCCTATAGAAGATTTTTCACCTCCCGGCTAGAAAAAAAAGGTATACTATGGTGAAATTGACATCCGTTTCATCAGATAACAAAGGATCCACCTTCGGTTTCAAGAGAAAATTCATCGTCATTCACAAATCAAAAAAACCGGGTGATCGGTTTTTTTGATTTGATCTGGCAAGCTCTTCAATATCTTAGATTGTACTGACTGGGAGGTTGTTATTATGGAGATTGATTACAATAGGAAATATAATTATTTTTATTTATTAAAGTCTTGTTTCGTTCCATAATTGCTTCCTGACATATGTTTAGACAATTACTTGTCATTTTCAAAGGTGTACTATTATTACTGAAGGGGTGAATTTAAATTATTACTATTAACTTGTATTGCCTTTATATTGTGTCGTTTCAGGTTTCTGCCGATCTTCTGACTTGAAGGTTGTATGTAATTGATGGCGCAGTATAGTGGTTGAACTTCATTGATATTGATGCCATTATATAGTAGTTTTTGTACGTTTTATCTTAATTTTCGCTTAAGTATTCTTCTTACAAGTTGTTCATTATATCCATTGTTTAAAGCAATTTGTATTATGGTTGCCAATTCTACGTCAAAATTTTCTTTTGTAAGTGGTATATTTATAAGTCTATGTATGTAAGAATTAAGCGCTGAATTCTTAATAGAGATGGATTAATTTGAAGCTGCCAGAATTATGGTGTCTGTAGTAGTCGGCTTCCTGTATATTTTGAATGTTAGTTTTTGATTTATTGCAATTATTGTCAGATCTAAAAAATTTATACTGTGGTTTTCCTCCTTTTCCATGGTAAATTTTATATTGCTATTGATGATGTTGAGAAATTTAAGAAAATGATCTAATTGTCGATCTGTACCTGTCCAAACACAGAATACATCATCTACGTTGCGGCACCAAAATTTGACGTTATTGATTAACTGTGAATTTCTTTTGAATAGTTTTTCTTCAAAAAATGCCATGAATAATTCAGCCATCAATGGTGATAATGGTGATCCCATAGCTAGGATTCTTTTTGTTTATAAAATTTATGGTTGAATTGGAAATAATTAGAGTCGATGCAGAAAAAATAGTAGTTGTAATATTTCTTGTTTAGACTCAAGATCGCTACTTGTTATCTTCGTTTCTATTAGTTTTATTCAACCAATCTATTGGAATGCACGTGAACAAGCTTTTGACATCAAAGGATACTAAAATGTGTTTTTGTAGGATGTGAACTTGTTTAGTTTTTTCTATAAATTCCATTGAGTTCCTTATTGAAAATCTTGAATTGCATTGGATTATTGTTGGGAGTAAGGCGTTGAGAAATTTTGCTATTTTATAAGTGGGTGCGTTATTATATGAAACTACTGGATGGATTGGGAGGTTAACTATGTATTTTTGGCATTCCATATAAAACTGGGGGTTTAGGGTTCATTTCCTTCTACTTGTACTGCTGTTTTTTTTACTAATAACATCTTCGCAATCATTTAAAAGTGCGGCGAAAGATTGTTGTGTGTCTGCGGTTGGATCTTTAGTTAATTCGATATCTTGTAAAATATCTTGTACTTTGTTTATATAATCTAATAGTTTTAGAATGGTGATTGTGTTTCCTTTATCTGCTTTACAAATAGTTAACTGTTTATTTTCAAATTTAGTTTTTTATTGATTTGATTATATTCATCTCCTTGTTATTTATCCAATCTATATTTCGGTTTTGTTGAATCTTGAAGTCATGTTTTATTACACTAGCAAAACTTGCTTTTTCCATTGTAGTATTGATAATTGCACGTTTTAAAGCAATTTCGGTATCTAGGGTTAAAGTTTCAAAATAGGTTTTTGTGTTTTTGTGGCGAGAATTTTAATCCTTTATTCATTATTGCCATTTCTGGTCCTGTAAATTCAACATCTGTTAAGTTTTGTATCCTTGGAAAAAATTTGGAAAATATGATCTATGTTAGAATGTGTTGTTGGTTTTTGTGTTTCAGTGAATGTGAATTTGTGTATCAACAATAGTACGGACGTTGTCAGAGAAAAGATCAAATGTAATGTTATCACATCTTTTTAACAGTTCTGTATGCATCACCTTTAGGTGTTGTCCTTGGTTATATCTTCTCGTGTACCATTTTCTATTTTCTAGTTCGAGCCAAAAGGTAGTTGCTTTGTTTACTGCCCTCGTGGCTTCCGTAGATTTATTTGGACACGCTATTTTCATATATTTTGGGCACAATTTGAATTTTAGACACTGTATGTTAAAATATATATGGTTAGTGCACTTTTTTCTCTTCAGTAATGTTTTCTTGTACATAGTAGCCAATTTAGCGTCACTAGCGTTTAGAATAAAATTAATATTATCGTTGCTGCATCTGGAACATAATTCCATAATTATTTTTATTGATTAAAGTCTTGTTTCGTTCCATAATTGCTTTATCAGTTTCCTGACATATGTTTCGAAAATTACGAGTTACTCATGTTTTCTAACCGATCAGAATTTGCGGTAGTTGAAGTTAAAAATATTCAACGGAAATTAATAATAAACATTGGCCTACTGAAGATCTCCGTGTCATGAGAGAATATTTTTCAATACAAAATAGCACCAACAATTATCTGATCAATACATTTACATCATATCATCAGTTTGGGTTTCGCAGTGGTAAATCTACTTCTGATGCTATAGTATCACTCATTAAAGTGCTACTTTCTGGTTACAAATGCGGTGAGTTTAGTATGACCTTTTCTTTGGACCTAAGTAGAGAATTTGATTGATTTTGTTAATGTTGGTTATATACTTTTTTCCTCAGGGCTCCTTGCTAGAACCTCTTCTTTATATTATATAAAGGGTGTCCGTTAAGTAGAGACGAATATTAAAGTTCTATAGAACATACCAAATTTATTGAAAATTTATGTATGAAAAAATTAATCCTCCATAAGTTCTCGATGATGCGTTCAGAAACATCTAGTGGAATGTCGTTAATAACCCTTTGAATTTCATCCTTCAGTTGGTGCATTATTTGTAAATATACGTGAACAAGTATACTTTTTATTTCACAAATACACACAAAAAATCCACAAGGCGTAAGATCGCATGATCTGGTAGGCCATTCCTGGTTGCCACGTAAAGAGATAATTTTTTGGGAAAACTTTTTATTCAGAGCAATCGTTTCATGGGTTGTGTGATATATTGCACCGTCTTTTTAAAACCAAAAATTGTCTTTTTCATCCACGACGGCGAAAAGCCAACCAGGAAGCATGTTTCTGTAACGGTCGCCGTTCACAGTAACGGCAGCTCCCTCATGATTTTCAAAAAAGTTACGGGCCGAACACTCCTCCTGCCCAGAACCCAAAAACAACAGTCACGCGCTGTTGATGCATTTTATCTTCCACAGTCACTCTATATAAATGAACATACTGCGACTATATTTTCAATAGCTTAGTTGACAGCGCTGAGATCATTGACGAGGTAATTTACCTTAACTTTCTATCAAATAACAAATGTGATTATTGGTTTAGTAGCAAATAGTTGCTGTTCAATAAAGATAAAACCATTAATATACTAATAAATAGAACATTAATATGCTATTCACATTGAGGAATTATAACTTGAGCAATCCATCGTCTGCCAAATTTCTGGGGGAACCATGACGTGGCATGCTTGCGAGTAAGTTGGGTAATAGTATTTTTCTACTACGTAATTTTTCTCAATCAGTTTCGACCACTAGACTAAAGACAACTTACTTTGCAACATGCCGCTCTATCCTTGGTCTAGCATGGGGTCACTCAGCTCACAGCCATCGTATATTCAGCCTTTAAAAAACAGCCCTGTAGTTGGTGGAATTGTCTATCGTGACAAATGCAGATCTGCATTTCGTAAATTGCACATTATGTCATTACCCGAAATGTATATGTATATTTTAATACCTAATATATCTTAAAATCAACACCTAATACTATCAAATAAATGGTTCACAACACAATCACATTACAAGATACATAGAGAATATTAAACAAGTTAGATTTCTTAAGTCCCACAATTATTGGGCTCCATTTTTTTTTAATTCCCCCAATTATTAGGGCATTGACTAAAAAGAAATGTATATTATATATTATAGAGTAATAAATTTAAAAATACGAAAACATTTCGTGAATCTACAACAATGAGTCTTACTAAGACTACAAAACAAATTAATTTTAAACAACTACTTCTCTAGCTAATACTACGACAGACATTGAATAATACAAATTAATTTGCGTGTTACAAATAGTACAACTATTAAAGCAACACTAATTTGAATAAAATTATTTCTGCTGAATAAACTAATAAATGATAAAATGTACTTTAGATTGTTTAAATGTAACTATAACATGAAAAATTATGAAAAATGAATTTTAAACTGATTTCATTAAATTAAATTAGCAAAAGCAATTAAAAAATCTAGCATTCAAGTTTATAATCATCTGCAGACACGTGTTTCGAACTTTCGCTCTCTTCAGTACAGCTTTATTATAAAATTGATTTTAAATACAAATAAAAACACTTACTAAAATAAATATCGGTGAGTTTTATGAGTACGTGAAAATATTTATATTAAATAAAACAATAGTTTGGCACTTTTTTCACTTGGTTTATTTTATAGCTAAATGTACATTTCGGTCACAAAGTGACCATTATCAATAGCAAACTAAATAAATAACAGAAAATCAATCTAATATATACCTGCTCGGATTAGGAAAATGAGGAGAAGGTTAACAATTTTGTTAGTAATTGGGTTTTTTCGGGATTAGTGTTTCTAGTAATGGATTATCTGGATCTGGATTGAGTTTGCCAAGGGTGATCAAATCATTGACCAGAGCACTTAGGCCTCACTAGGCCCATTGTGCCCCCCTGACTGGGACAGCCCTGCGTTGTTCTATCACTCATTTAGCCACATAAGGTGGCGAGCAAAGGACAGCACAACGCTGGGAGGGTTATCCCTTATGTTGGCCATGCTCGGCCAGAGCTCCCCTAGCATGGACTCTCTAAGGTGGGCGAGAGCCGGGCAGGTGGTTAACACATGTTCCACTGTCTCGTCCTCTTCTTCACATGCTCTACATATGGGGGTTTCCACCAGTCCCATAGTAAACAAGTGTTTCCTTAGCTGACAGTGACCCGTAAGGATACCTGTGATAAGACGCAGATTCCCCCGGGATAGTCGCAAATAATATTCAGCTGTTTTCAGATTGGGTGAGCGTATTGCTTCCTTGGCCTGTCTGCAGCCTGAGGTGTTGTCCCAACGTTGTTTTAGCATCTTGAGAGTATTTTGTTTGAGGATATCAGTGAGGCATTTCGGGGTTGGCGCGATCGGAGGCCCGTCCGTGGTATCACTGAGAACCGATCCAGCTCGCGCCAACTCGTCTGCCTTGCTGTTGCCTTCTTCATTATTGTGTCCCTTGACCCAGCGCAGCTCAATACTGTTTGATTGTGCTGCTTGTTTAAGGGTGTTGTGACATTCTTTTACTAGTGTTGAGGTGATCTTGTGACTACTCACTGATAGTATTGCTGCCCTACTGTCTGTAAGGATTTGGATGTTCCTATCACGGATGTCTCGGTGTAGGATTTCTTTCGCCCCTTGGATGATGCCAACGATCTCTGCTTGCAGAGTAGTTGTGTGCTTCTCTAGGGGTATAGCTAATGAGAGGTCCATTTGTTGCGAGTAAATTCCCGCCCCGGATCCTCTTTTGGTTTTAGAACCATCGGTGTAAATTCGGAGGGTTTCCCCACCGTCTACACTCCCGGTTCCTCTTTTTATCGATACATTATAGGGTCTATTGAAGACGTAGCAGGGTGGCAAATTGTCTGTCTTCCTTCCAAGGAGGGGTGTCTTTTTGACAGCCTCCTCTAAAAGGTGACAGTGTCTGCCAGCCCTGCCTCCTTTGTACCAAAGTCCAACTGAGTTTAGGCGCAGTGCTGCCGCCGTGGCCATCTCCTCTACGTATAAGTCGAGAGGTGGAAGGCAGAGCATTGCTTCCATTGCTGCAGTGGGTGTTGTTCGCATTGCTCCGGTCGTGCTGAGGCATGCTATCCTTTGCAACTGAGTAAGCTGCTTTGCTGAGGTTTTCTGTCTGGCTCTGGGCCACCAAACCAGTGTTCCATAGATTAGCATTGGTCTTACTACCGCTGTGTACAGCCAAAGTGCTATCTTGGGAGATAGCCCCCATGTCTGCCCCACAGCCCTCCGGCATTGACAGAGGGAGACGCATGCTTTTTTACATTTCATTTTGAGATGTGGTTCCCACGTCAGCTTGCCGTCGAGGATCACTCCCAGGTATTTGACCTCTGACGACAATGTCAACTGGGTGTTGAGGAGCATAGGAAGCTTTAGCTTACCTAGTTTCCTTTTTTTTGTGAAGAGGACCATTTCAGTCTTTGACGGGTTTATAGTCAGAGACTGGTCGTTACACCAGTATTCGATTATTTTGAGGGCTTCCTGCATCAAGCTGCATAGCACCGTCTCAAATCTGCCTGTTAGCAGGATGGTTATGTCATCTGCATATCCTATGGTGTGGAAGCCATTATCGTTAAGTCGCCGCAGTAGGCTGTCAACAACTATGTTCCACAGGAGTGGTGAGAGTACTCCACCCTGCGGGCAGCCTTTTGCAACGATATTTCTGACAGTGGTATTTCCTACATTTACTGTGACTGCCCTATTCTCCAGCATGCTTTTGATCCATCCACTAACTGTGGGGTTCACACCATGCGTGGAGAGAGCAGTTTCCATTTTTCTGAAGGTCGTTTTATCGAAAGCACCTTCTATGTCAATGAACACGCCCAAGGTGGACATTTTGTTGTCCAGCGATCTTTCGATTCGGTCTACAACAGTGTGCAGAGCCGACTCCGTTGATTTCCCCTGAGTGTATGCATGTTGGTTAGCGTGGATCGGATTCGTAATCAAAGCCGTCTCGCGAATTAATCTTTCGCACAATTTCTCTAACGTTTTCAGGAGAAATGACGTTAGACTAATTGGGCGGTGTGATTTGGCTAGTGTATAATCTATACGACCAGGTTTCGGTATGAAGATAACTTTTACTTCTCTCCAAGCTAGAGGGATGTATCTGAACGCAATACATGCCCTGAAGATTTTGGCTAGGTGGGCTGATAATATGTCCAGCCCCCATTGGAGGAGGGCCGGGAATATACCGTCCAAGCCTGGAGCTTTAAATGGTGAGAAGCTTTTGATTGCCCAGGTTATACGTGTCTCTTCCGTGAGGTGATCTGCCACCTCCCAATCCTCCTTGGAGGGGTTTGAGGGTGTGGGTTCTGACCAACCTTCATCGGAGGTGTTCGTACATCCTGGGAAATGGGTGTTGATGAGAATCTCAGCTGCTTCCGAGAAGTTAGAAGAGTAACTTCCATCCTCTCGTTTTAGGCAACCTGGTTGTCGTGAGGGATCCTTTGAGAGGATCTTTTTGAGCCTTGCAGCTGCCGAGGTAGTTTCAACCTCCTCACAAAAAGACCGCCAGGCTGCCCTTTGTTTTTGCCTTATTAGTTTTTTGTAGTCTTGTTGGATGTTTTTATAGACCATCCAGTCTGACTGTTGTTTAGATTTCTTTGCTTTGTTAAAGGATTTTCTCGCAGCTCTTCTGAGATGGTCGAGTTCTCCGCACCACCAAGGTGTGGCGTTCTCGGAGTCTTCCACCTTTCTCGCAGGGCAGGAGTCCTTATATGCTTTTATAATGGAGTGTTGAAGCGTATTTACATAGGCTTCAATGTCTTCCATTGTATTAAGTTGGCCGGTAGCTTCGCAAGTTCGCAGACTCCGCGAGAGGTTGTCTGTGTAGGCATTCCTATCCGTTAGTCTTGGGTTGCGAAGGTAACGTGTTTTCTTACCGGTTGTATGTGTTAGTGTGTATTTGATCCACCTATGATCTGACATTGAAACCGACGGTGACACATGCCAGTCGTGGATTTTGTTTGAGATACCGCTAGTTGCCAATGTAATGTCTATTACAGTTTGGCTCCGAGTTGTCACGAACGTGGGTTCAGAGCCTCGGTTTAGTATTTCTAAATTGTTACTAATGATAAATTCATGTAGTGACTTACCTCTGTTGTTGGTGTCCACGCTGCCCCACATGATATGGTGTGCGTTAGCGTCGCAGCCAATGACGAGGTGAAGTTTCTCCATCTCACAGTGTAGCACGAGTTGCTCCAGCCCCCTGGTTGGTGTGGGGGCGTCGTGAGGGAGGTAAACTGACGCCAGGATGGTGTCTTTGTTGCCGTCTCCTGCTGACAGCCTTACCACTGTGATGTCACTGGTGGAAAGCTGTAGCATAAGATAGGATGTTATGTGCTTAGGTATGTAAATACATGATCTAGGCTTATTATTTGTGGGATGTGTGAATATGTTTCCATTTAACTTACCAAATCCACAGACCTTGGATTTAACAATCCATGGTTCTTGGATGACGGCTATTGTGTCCTGCATAGTGTCGAGGTGGCGGCAAAGGGTTGCCACGGCCGCCCTACAATGATGCAGGTTACACTGTATCACCTTTACGGTTGTGAAGGTTCCTCTGGGATGGAGGTGGCGCACTCCTGGCTTCCGCCCGGTGTGCCTCCATCCTCCGTTTCCATCGGGACCTCCACCCGAGGTGTTTCTGTTGTGGCTGAATTAGCCAGTTTTATGGGGAGAGTGGAGAATTTATAGCTAATCCTGCCTCCCTTTTCTTTGATGAACTGGGCATCCTTTTTTCCTACCCCGAAGACAAGTAGGTGACCCAAGAGTTCCTTCTTCTCTTCAACGTGGAAGACGCACCAGCTCTTTATTTCCATTGCGGTGTTTTGTGCCGCCAACCGCCTCTTTACCAGGTCTATGTTTTCCGGTTGCCCCGGAATCCACAGACGAGCTTTCGTCAGCGTTGGCAGCTGGTCGACCTGGACGACAGTCAGTTTGGCCCCTTCCCACAGTGGTGGTAGATGGGGGACTACGTCCTTGAGCCATTTCAGAGCGGGCTCATTATCGCAGGTGATACGTAGTATCTCCCCTGAGTGTGCCCATCCCTGAAATGTAGGAATGTGGTCTGAGGAGTTGAGCAATTTGTCTAGCTCCTCAAGCATTGCTTTTTCGACCATTGCTACCTGTTCCTTGGTGATTTTGCCCAAGGG
The DNA here is from genome assembly GCA_963969525.1 of Ontholestes murinus. Classification (NCBI taxonomy): domain Eukaryota; kingdom Metazoa; phylum Arthropoda; class Insecta; order Coleoptera; family Staphylinidae; genus Ontholestes; species Ontholestes murinus. The sequence goes on along the minus strand of OZ018390.1, from coordinate 55,187,012 downwards.
GTTGTTTTGGTCTATAATGGCTACTCGGAGGTGCCTAGAGGCAGCCTCCTTGTAGCTGGTCCCGTCGCTCCTTACTCTCGAGAGAGGTGGATTCGAGGAATTTTTCCTGGAGGATCTCCCGTCTGCCTTTTTTGCCACCTTCCTGGGCTGACCGGGTGATGGTTCAGAGGCTGCGGATCGGTTCCTCTTTTTCTGTGCGCTGCCAGTCGGCAGCATCCCTTTGCCTTTAAGCATTGGGTTGCCAGCCTGCACTGGGGGGCGCACTTCTTTACCAGAAGGGGTCTTGGGGGTTTTGGCTGTCTTTGCAGCAGCCAATGCCTCCCTGGCCTTCCTTCTGCGCTTTAGCTCGGCTCCACAAATGCGCTTCCTTTTTGGGGGTTGCTTCTGTGGGTCGGCTTCTTTTGTGGTGACGGGTGGATCAGTTGATCCGCCCGCAGCCACTGTTTGTTGCGGGGAATCCAGGGACTCACCCACATTAGATGTCTTTTTCGTAGTAGCAGGTTGATCTTGCGACCTGCCTGCTACTACCGTTGTTTTGTTAATTTTGTCCATGCTATTGGATAGTATTTCATCCCTTTGGCTCCCCACCCGCCACGGAGCCCGCACTGGGGACGTCGATAATTGATCGCCAGGGCTACCAAGGGGATATAGTCACCAAGGACGGGTTGCACTCGAACGGGTGCCTGGCACATGTGCTGGGTCCGTTGAGCGCCCCTCCGCCCCCAGGGGCTCACCTTGTCGTAAGTCTGACCTTACAACGCAGCCGATTGATCGGAGTGGGTTAGTTCCGACCACCCGTTTAGGGAGAACTCAGGGCCAAAGTGGAGTGTTGCCGCCGTACGTAACGCATCACGAGGGCGACTCAGCCACCAGGTTCCCTTTGTCCTGCCTTACGGGTCTCCACGCACGGCACAAACACGCGGGTAGCCTTGTGCACATCCTCGCATCGCGGCCACAACGATGCGCGGTTGACCTGTTATTCGTCTGGATCCTCATGTCAGGCCGCATCCCGGCTATCCGTTCAGTACGGAGGGCCCCCCCCCTCGACTGAACAGCCGGTTCTCGCCCCAACACTCATAGGACCACTCAAGCCCTCTCACCAACGTCAAGGTTCTACAGGTCCTTGAGAGGGTAGTAATGGATTATTTAAAGCGGTTAATTATTGAATTTCGACTTAACCGCTTTTAGTAATGGATTATTTAAAGCGGTTAAGTCGAAATTCAATAATTTGTTTTGATGCTTTTTCATATGGATTGCTTCTAACATGTTTAAATTGTAATTATTGGACATTTTTAATAATTTTACACTGTCTACCGAAAATTTATGACCTGTTCTTATCGAATGATGGGCAACTGCTGACTTTTCTTCATTTAAATTTTTTATATGATACATATGTTCTTTATGTCCAATAATTACAATTTAAACATGTTAGAAGCAATCCATATGAAAAAGCATCAAAACAAATTATTGAATTTCGACTTAACCGCTTTAAATAATCCATTACTAGAAACACTAATCCCGAAAAAACCCAATTACTAACAAAATTGTTAACCTTCTCCTCATTTTCCTAATCCGAGCAGGTATATATTAGATTGATTTTCTGTTATTTATTTAGTTTGCTATCGATAATGGTCACTTTGTGACCGAAATGTACATTTAGCTATAAAATAAACCAAGTGAAAAAAGTGCCAAACTATTGTTTTATTTAATAAAATAAATATAATGAAATATGATAAGAACACGCAAATTAATTTATATTATTCAATGTCTGTCGAAGTATTTGCTAGAGAAGTAGTTGTTTCAAATTAATTTGTTTTGTAGTCTTAGTAAGACTCATTGTTGTAGATTCACGAAATGTTTTCGTATTTTTAAATTTATTATTTAATTTTCTACAACGAACTAAAGGATTTTAATACATTTTATTATTCAATTATGCTCTAAGTGGGTATTTTTCCTTAATCCCGAACGTAATGATTTCTGAAGAATTCACTAATCCACCTCAGGTATAAATTCAGACCTTCAGTCGATTATATTTCATTCTTGTGTCAGTTGCCGTACATATCTGAGTAAGTTATTTATATTTCATTATATTTATTATCATATTTCATTATATTTATTTTAGTAAGTGTTTTTATTTGTATTTAAAATCAATTTTATAATAAAGCTGTACTGAAGAGAGCGAAAGTTCGAAACACGTGTCTGCAGATGATTATAAACTTGAATGCTAGATTTTTTAATTGCTTTTGCTAATTTAATTTAATGAAATCAGTTTAAAATTCATTTTTCATAATTTTTCATGTTATAGTTACATTTAAACAATCTAAAGTACATTTTATCATTTATTAGTTTATTCAGCAGAAATAATTTCATTCAAATTAGTGTTGCTTTAATAGTTGTACTATTTGTAACACGCAAATTAATTTGTATTATTCAATGTCTGTCGAAGTATTAGCTAGAGAAGTAGTTGTTTCAAATTAATTTGTTTTGTAGTCTTAGTAAGACTCATTGTTGTAGATTCACGAAATGTTTTCGTATTTTTAAATTTATTATTTAATTTTCTACAACGAACTAAAGGATTTTAATACATTTTATTATTATAGAGTACCTAATCAATCAAGGTTTTACTCTTGGGATGATTTTTTAGCAACTCTGATTTATTTCTTGAATTTTAAAACCTTTCAAATCGCGGTACAAGTAAATAAAGCAAACTTAAAAATATTCTGATTAAATTGTAAATATTGATTTGTATTTTATTTAAGTTTAATTGTATTTGTTCTGTCCGATTTACTCTATTTTTAATTAGTTTTATTTATTACCTCCTAAATTACTATTATTATTTTTTATTTATTTACTTTATTTTAAATTTTATACTTATTTTAGCTATTAAAATTATTATTTCTTAGAGATAAAAATATCTGATGTATTAATATTAGATTATTATTCATACTAGTACTCGCAATATTCGAGACATGTTTCCGAACTCGATTAAAAGTTCGAACCGTGTCTGGACTTGGGAGAAAAAAAATTGTTAATAACTGTGTTAATTGGTCAAAATTTGTTTGTATAATTATGCACTTCACATTCTTAAGCTGCTAATTTTAATCAAAGAAAAAAAAATTAATTCATGTTTCTGTTATATTTGCTTGACATAATGTAACTCGACCGTCTCAGGTAAATGTAATAAATCATCCTCTCTTTCAAACCTTTATTAATTCGTAAATATCTAGTTAACTCTAGAAAATAAAATAAATATCCTATTTCACTGTATAAGAGATATCTAACTTATAATATTAAGTCGTTTTACGTAACTCGAAAATATCAACAGAAAAAAGTGATTATTTGTTCCTTATCTGTCTATTTTGAAATTTTCTTTTCAAACTGAGTATTAAATACATATTGTGTGGTCTTGTAATTCCATTATAAATCGTGATATTTTCATTTTTAAATTATATATTCTTAATTTATGGTTCTTAAGACATTGTTACACCTTGGCAATCTCTAGACGGGTGTTTCGCTCTATTATAGCTCATCAGTGTCATAATTTACGATAAGAGCACAAAAATCATTACATTGTGCTGACTGTTATATCAACCATGAGATGGCAACTATTAGTTATGGTTGATTCAGTAAAAGAAGTAGTTGTTTTATCTAATATCTGCAAGTTCTTACACATTTTTTTTGTTATATTATTAATTTTAAATGAAAAGAGACAAAATATTTTAAATAACAAATTGTAAAGAAAGGAATAAGTATTATGAATGTTCTAGTGAAAATATACATGCGTTTAACGTTCTTATGTCTGCTTCTTATCAATAAAACAATTAATGCCTTTGTTAAAATACTGTTTTATTTCCGATGCTAAAAAAGTCAAAATGCACGATCTAAACACCCTACAGGGTTAAGAAACTTGATTGGAGCCCTGATATATTTATCTGTGGCGACACGCCTCGACATTATGCAAATGGTGAGTTATCTCAGCCAATTCAATGCTTATTATGGTATAGAATTCTGGAAAGCTGCTAAAAAATACTCATGTACCCAAAAGGGGACAAGAGATTTAAAGTTAACATTTTTGAGGAATAAAGATGCTAAATTCAAACCATATGCTGATGCAGATTGGGCATTCTGTTCTCTTGCTATAAGATTCTATACTGGTTAATTCTTCATAAAGAATGGTGATGCTGTCAGCTAAGTATAACGAAAACAGAAAACAGTGGCCCTATCAACTGCTAAATCCAAATATATGGCTCTGACAGAATGTATAAAAGAAGCACTACATCTGGCAAAGATATAAACTGATTTAGGAAATAAGCAAAACATAACAATCTATAATGATAATCAAGCTGCACAGATATTGGCCATATATCCTATAATCAGTGCCAAATCAAAACATATAGATATCAGTAAACGACACAAGTTTGGCACAATTTTCACTTATTTTATTAAATGCTAGATGTACATTTCGGTTACAATGTAACCATTATCAATAGTAAAATAAAGTTTTTTTAAAAAGTAGTTCTAGTAAAAAAATTAGTTGTTTCCAAATCAAAATTTGTTTAAAGTTAAGCTTCGAAATAAGAATTATAATAAAATAAGAGATGAATTGCAAATTATCTACATACACATGGCTTTTATAATGTTGTGTAGAACTTAGTATAAATAGTAAACAAGTAAGTACTTCAGTACGGGGAAATGCAAGGTAAGCCAATAACAAATTGTGTGCTGCATTGGTTTGCCAATTTCCTTTCCGGTAAGATTCACCACATTCAGGAAGGCCAGTGAGGCCGAAGACTCGTGCTGTGTTTCACCATGACAACGAGAGACCACATACAAGATTAGTGACCCGCCTATTTTCGATGTTAGCAAAACTCTTTGCATAGTAAAAAATTCATTTCAAACAACACTTTTTTTTTCGAAAAAATCCAGAAGTTTTTTGAGCGTAACATCATAATGTTACCTGATATATGATAAAATAGTAATTGAAAAGAATGCTCAATACGTAACTGAATAAAATTATTTCTCTCTATAATAATTCGCCTTTGATTAATAGAAAAAAACTGAAATATCTTGAGAGTCAACCCAATAAAAAGTGGTCTATAATCATTTATATATTTTAGATCACCCAATATACGAACAGCATTTTGTTGATCTCGAAATATTATGTGTTTACATGTTGCATAATCCAACGCCAATTTCAGATTTCATTTGATGAGGCTATACAAATCGTTTTACTTATATAAACTCTCTCTATTTCACTTATTATTAAATAATTTTTGCAGGTAATGTAATGTTATTTCCAAGATCACTGTAGCATAGCGATGAGTCCAAATTAAATCCCGAAGAAATAGTAAACTAATTTTAAAGTGCTTCTATTAAGACTCAAAATTAGTTTTTTGCTTTTATTTTCATCGCTCTCTTATATGTGTAATTGGTTGCCTAATTCTGTGATGTTCTTACGTTTATATTCTTTATTTTCTTCATAATATTGATTTTACCCCGTAATTGTTCTATTATCTCATCTTTTGAAAATGACTAATTTTGGGAATTTGGCAAATTACCTTCCAATGTTGTTAATTGTAAATCTTAACACGGGCGATGAAATGACATAAAACATTACTTCTAAGTTTATTTATATGAACATTTTCTTTAAATTTACTGCACACAAATAGCATAAGACACTTAAATCGAAACTGGGTGTCCTGTGGTTACTTCACAACGCAGATTTCGAACTCAATGCAATGTTGGAAAACCCTATCGTGTTCCTACGCGAAACATTATACTGAAGTGGGTGCAGAACTTCAATACTAGAGAATCGTTAAAGCCTGTAGTATCTCGAGGTGGAGAAAGAAGTTTCTGAACCCCTGAAAATGTGGCTCGAGTTAGGGCAGCTGCGGAAGCAAGTGATCGGTCACTACGACGAATTTTGCATTTAGATTTTCTATAGCCCGCGTATTTATTGAGAAACCACGCACCCTTGATCAACTGTTCAATGATCTCACCCGAGAAAATTTAACTATTTCGACAAACATGTTTGAAACACTCGACTTCAGAAATGTGTGGAAAAGAAAATACATTCTTAGATGACATTATTTTGCGTACATATATGTTTTTCTTGCCCATTTTTTTATCTGAATATGAAATGGAAAATGAACACGTACTTATTAAACAAATAAAATTTTAATTTAATTGAAAATTATCTTAGTTATGATTTTTTCAAAAACGTCATACTTCTCTGTCGGACTCTGTATTTTACCTTTTTTACCGCAACTGCAATTGTGGAATGTATAATTTTATTTCTACAACTTTAAAATCTAATAATTCTAAAATAAATATATAAATAAGAATTTGTTACTGTGTTTCTATAAGTCGGATTTTGTTATGATTGATTTAGATAAAAATTCTAAATCCCTTAAAAATACCCAGCTGTATTAATTTGTCAATAAAAATGTATATTATTATTATTATTCGGTTTTTTGTGTCTAGGTTGTAATTAAAGTATTTTAATATCATTACATAATTTTGTGTAATGGATAATTGGTTAGAAATATTTAAATAATTCCTTTATAAGGTTAAAATAATATATCGAATATCATAAATATATAAAATGAATTGTATGTATATGTCGAAAAAGCCGTTCATTATAAAGTATTATAATAAACAAAAAAGATTGAACTATAAAAATTTTAACGTAATATTTTATTAAATGCCTACAGATAATAATATTAATTGTATAAATCTAAATGATTTTCATGTTTGAATAAATAAGCTACAATGGATGTTTCCGCATATTAAAAAATAATCCTCACATTTCAATTCCATTGTGTTCAATTCAATACCAATACAAACAAAATTTGACTTCGACAGTTGCAAGCACTCTTTGGCAATTAACGATGATTACGAATTGAAATGTTATTTGTATGGCCTCATTACAAAATGGTGGCATTGTTTTTGGGCGTTGCGCAAAAATCCCCATCGCGTTGAAAGTGATAATTAAAATTGATAGACGGATTATACACCCTGCATCATAGATGAAATTAAATATTGATTTTTGAGTCGGTGCCGAATGCAGATGAATGGACTCCAATTGAAAATTTTCGCTTATTGTTACATTTTTTCCTGTTGAATGGCCAACGGACGCACGTAAATACGCAGTGCCGGAGTGAAAACACGTAAAAATAATATATCCTCGTTAACGAGTTTACACGAGACCAACAGTTGTATAGTCCTATTTTAGTTTGGCAGTATTGGGCACAATAAAAATTACGGGACGAACACTGGAATGCCAGGATACACAGGGAATAGAAGGGGTAGAACTAGCGTAGTATCCAATTACCGGACCTGTATTGTTTAATGTGTGATTGGATCTATTGGGACACAGCTCTTTCGCTAATTGGAAAGGAGCAGATAATAGGTCTGTCTGCGGTGCATCCACCTGATATCCCAATGCACGTCCCTACAACTTATGTAAATCAAATTGTTTTGCTGCTTTATTTTATTTCACATTTCAATCGAACCAATTAGCACTTTTCAATAAATCCTGTTAATCCACAACTCCTTGAATAACATCTATGCGAATCATTAAATGCCCCATTTCACAAATTGCATGTTTTCCTAACACGTACTCTTCAAAATCCTCACGATTTAATAATAATGGGAATTTATTCGAATTTAATTTCGATCATATTAAGTAAACATCATTTATATTTTTTTTAGTTTTTATTATATTGGCCAAAATGGTAAAATTTACAATATTTTATATCTAATATATAAAAAGACTAGTTCAATCAATGATGATAAAAATATTTGAATGTTTTTAAGATTAAATCAAATGGACGACAAATTTGTTCGAAACAATCTTACAGGATATCTACTGCTAAGACTTTTTACAAAAAAAACACTATACATTTTCTTCCAAATTATCGGAAAAATGATTTCCTTTTTTTTAAATGCAAATACATCTATTTATGACACTATTGTATTAATAGATACTTGGTTTGATAATAATGTAAGCAATATTAAGTTTGGTTTATGAGAACTTTCCATCTATAGTACGGATATCTATTGTTAATAGCTCAAACCCTAGAGATATTGAGGTTGTGATTGATGTGAGAAATAACTTAAATAACAATTTTCAAGAGTATATAACTAGGAATGTAATGCATTACTTAATGATGGCCCCGATACATCCATCTATAGATCAATGGAACATCAATTATACTAATAAAGATGTGTCTAAATCATAGTATCAGAGTCCTATATTGCTTATTTTATGTGGTTATAGTCACATATTATTATTAATGAGCACCATTAAATTCTAAAAGGTAAATCAACAGCTACCAATTTAATTCGATGTCAAACATATTAATCAGATTCTTGATCTCAATGTGGTTAGTAAGGTGCACAAAAGAGCTCACTCTGTACGCATTGACAAGCACTTATAAGGTAATAATAATAATAATAGCTTATTAGTGCTAATATAGTTGTTTATATAAATCATACAATAGTGAGAAGTATGTATTGTTTCAAAATTGAAATAAATATCAACAATTTACATATACCCTGAATATAAAGCGCATTTAATACGAAATATTTTTAGTTTTGATAACAAATTTTGTACCTTTGCAGATGATAATTACCTGCAAAAGTTGAAACTAGTTGTGTCAAAAATTAATACTGTATTGTAAAAGTTGTTTAAGCATATTATACAATAAATAGTGGTATAAACACTTTGAAAATATTTTTATTTATACTTTGACAAATTTTGAAATTCTGAATGTTTTATATGTGCGGACTTGAATGTTGTAGGTATCGTTGTGTAGTTTAGAATTTAGCGCGGCCACGAGGCAATGTTTTAAAAAGCCTTCCTTGTGGATAGAGTTGATGATGAGCGAGAGATTGATGTGGTTTTGGAAGATGATGCGAAGGTAGGATATTTCGTTTTGAGGGAGAAGAGTGACTGTTGACTTTAAAGGACAGGGAGGAAGTGGGTAAATTTACATGAGAGGTAAAGGTGTTATATTAAATTGTTACTTGTTGAAACTCCATTATAATGACTTAATAAAACACTGGTAGACACTTCACGCTATAGCAGTGTTTTATTTAGTCGTTATTAAGGTAATATATTGGGATTCAGTGATGGAGCTAACGCCTTTTTGTAGTTTTAAGACAGCGAGATGCGGATTTTTATGTGAAGCCCACAGGGCAGTGTCATTTTCATATGTCTGAATGATAAAGAATTTTGAGAGAGATAGATATCGTACGTGAAGAGAGACTATTTGTCCTTTGACAAATTTTGTAATTCTGAATATTTTGTATGTACGAAGTTGAAGTTGAAGTATGGTCAGGTAGTCTACAGTTTTATCGCGGTAATTAGGCAATTCCTCGAAACGACTTCCTTGCGGATAGAGTTAGTGGTGAAAGAGGGCTAGAGATGGTGTTGCATGATGAAGCCAAGGTAGGATATTTGGTTTTAAGGGGGAAGAGGGTGATTGTTGACTTTGAAGGACAGGATGAGGGACGGGGTGTTGTTCTCATGAGAGAAAAAAATAGATAAGCGTGGTGGAAGATGACATATTAGAATTTAGATGGTTTGATGGATAGATGCCGGTTGTTACCTCATTCAGCCAAGGGGTTAACGTCCTTTTGTAGTTTTGAGACCCCAATGTGCAGGTTTTTATGTAAAGCCCATAGGGCAGTGTCATTTTCGTATGTTTCAATAATAGAGGATTTTGAGAGAGGGATTTCCTACGTGAAGAGAACCCTGAAAGGGTGGATAAGAGAACGGATTCTTGGAGGACTACAAAGAAGAGGATGAAAGGAGAAAACTTTGCAGAGACGGAAACTGAGTGGGAGCGATTCCGGAGAATAGATTTAATTATTAGAATTTCGGATGTCAAAGAAGACAACAACAGTATGAGCAGAGATTGCTGAAGAGGAGATTAGGGCAATTATGGCGTCATGTAGAGAGAGACCAGGACGAAAGCCTTTTAGTGATTAGAGATATTATGTTCGGAGGAATTGAGAAAGAATGAAAGGAAGGTAGGATATTTGGTTTTAAGGGAGAAGAGGGTGATTGTTGACTTTGAAGGCCAAGATGAGGGACGGGGTGCTATTTTCATGAGAGATAAGCGTGGTGGAAGATGACATATTGGAATTTAGAGGGTTTGATGGATAGGTGCCAGGTGTTGCCTCATTTGGCGAAGGAGTTAACATCCTTTTTTTTAGTTTTAAGATCCCGATGTGCGGGTTTTTATGTGAAGCCAATAGGGCAGTGTCATTTTTATATATTTCAATGATAGAGGATTTTGCGAGAGCGATTTCGTGAAGAGAGACCCCGAAAGGGTGGATAATAGTACGGATTCTTGGAGGACTACAAAGACGAGGATGAAAGAAGAAGACTTCGATAATGAATCTAAGTGGGGGTGATTCCGGAGAATGGATTTAATTACTTAAATTCTGGATGTCAAAGAAGACAACAGCATTATAAGCAGAGATTACCGAAGACGACGTTAGTGCAAATATGGTGTCATGGACAGAGCGACCAAGACGGAAACCATTTGGAGATTAGAGATATTATATTCGGAGGAGTTGAGAAAGGATGACTTGTTCTTTTGAGAATCATTATGACTTTGGCAGCGCTTCAGAGTGAGAGGAAATATTCAGCAGCAATACAAGAGCGCCATATTAGGTTGTGTGGTAGACGTTTTAGGCTACAGTAAGGGATACCGTCAGGGCCAGGTGCGAAATTTTTGGTCGATTTGATTATCAATATGAATCATTAAGGTATAATGGCATCATTGTCATATGTAAGTAAAGAGAAATTTGTCAGGGGGAGAAATTGGGTTAGATTAAAGCAGTAGTTAGTCTAGATATCAATGGAAGTGTTGGCCGCTAAGGAGATGGAATGGATTTTAGTTAGGTTAGGAGCAAAGCACTCAGCAATTTCCGAAGAAGGTTTGTCATATACGGAGATTGGCGAGGACTGGCGTATGGAGGTGGGACGGGAGGAGAGGTTACCAAAAATTTTCCAGAAAAAAGCGATGAAGTGAGGGTCAAGACTGTCTATGGTGTTGTCATTTTTGTTTTTTTGTGTTCGTTGATTTTTAACTTGATTAGAGTATTGAGTCTATTTCACTCTGTTCAATCATGTGAAAAATTATAGCGGCGAATTTGTCTCTAAAGCTGTCTTTTCTGGCGGATAAGAAAAGTTATGTGGGGAGTGGGAGTATGAGTGAGTATAAGGTCGGGAGAGAGGTATATTGGTAGTAGACAGTGGGATTGGTAATGTGATCTAGGGAGGATTGAAAGGCAAAGTGTTCCACTTGATGGGATGCCCAGAAAGCAAGGGCCAAAGTGAACGATGATATCGTCCGAGACTAAAATGTTGTCGGTGATAGAGAAACCTCTGTAGTTTATATCATTTGTTGCATGTGAAGAGACTATAAAGGTGAGTTGGATGTTTATTAGTGGTGAGAATGACATTTAGAACGCGGTAGAATGTGAAGCCTTGGACATCAGCGAGGCTCGCTATATCAGTAGCATTGAAGTGGTTTCGGACGTCATGGATGACGCAGGAGATTAATTGTTGTCAACAAGGGGAGGGAAGATTGGTGGAGATATTTTTGGGGAGGTAATTAGCAATTACTAGGGTTTCGCCGACGAGTTTTGGTAGGTGGTCTTTTAATAGAGAACATATGTGGGAGTTGTATTACCTAACGTTGCCAAGTGGGTTGGAGGGAGAGGGAGGGAAGGAAATGGTGACTGTATCGAGGTTGGTGGGGATCATGAGCAGATATTTAGAATGTTGTGCGTTGTTAAGGAGGTGAGACCAGGAGGCGAGATTTTTGTTTGGCCATGGTGCTGGGTTTAGAATAAATGCGCGGTGTTAATTGTCGCAGACTGTCATTAGTGATTACATTATTAAAAATACCATCTCGCTTATTAATAACGAGGTATCACTATATTTTTGTATACATGTTAATTTATTTATAGAGTTATTATTAGCCACACGTACTGCAGCAACAATGACTTTCTTAACTTGCGAAGAATTGTATATGTTGCAAAAATTAAGAATGTTTAATACGTAAATATGCCTTATGGACTAGTAGCAGACTTTCTCTCTTTAATTAAGTTTCGCAACAAACTATTTAATGTTGTTAAATTTATTATCTTAATAAGTTTTAAATACCTCCAGAAAAGTTATATTAAAATTACACAATAGAATAATTAATTATACCAGTTTAGATTTTCATCAAAGTAAACAAAAACCAATTTTCAAACAAAATCCGTCTGTAAAAGGTATACTTTCTATTTTAGGTAGTTGGTCTTACTAATTTGATTGAAATAATTACGTTTGTTTAAATTGCATTTAATGTCAGCACAAAATTATTATGATCCGAAAATGTACTATATAGACCTTTGTTACATACTTCTTTTATTTCTGTGTGTGCGCAAAATACAAAAACTCTAAAAGTTTTGAACCCAAAACAATAACACTGACATTGAAATCATTTGTTAGTAATAATTTATTAAAGAGTCATAGTGTTTTATTGTGAAGTTGTTCTTTTATTTAACATAATTAACAGTCTCGATCATTCTTATTATTGAGTGTTAAAAGTGCATTTACGCTAGATTGATAAGAGAGTTTTACTTAATTTTATCTTTCTTAACTCTAATACTTTTATTCTTTCAAATATTAATTAGTTGTTAAGTTTAAGTATTATAATTTTTTATCTTTCATTTCACAAAGAACCTTCTTCAGCCATTTGTTTTAGATAGCTTTTCTGCTTAATTCCCCATTCATAATAGTGTCTTCGTAATTAAATCTCTCACTAACTCGTTGGGTTTCTTCATTCCACAACAGAATGTCTGCAATTTATTAATTTTCACAATGCTTCTAATTGTTTAAAACACCCTTAAGTTGGAATAGGGGTCTCATACTAGGCAAGATTGCTCTAGGAGTATCCACTAAACCCTGGCTATGTCTGCCATCCTCTCTTGTTTCGGATGGAACCACCATATGGCATTACCTTATGCAGAGCTGAATCAGTTTCCAGTATTTATCGCACTGTATCATTAAGTTTATTATATTGCTAGTCTCTATCTTTGTTCCTATAGTCTTCCCGATCTTTGCCCTTTCTTCCTCTCAGCGCTTGCATTTGAAGAAGGCATGTTCCATGGTGTCCCCTTCTACACAATATATGCAGTTCACTTACTCTGTTAACTGAAATCGCAGAGATGGTAATCAATTTCTCCATGTTTTCTTTTAATCCACTTTAAAAGATTGTTCACCAGTTAATTTCCATTTATTTGCCATTTTTAATGACGAATTGTCGCTCGTCTTCTTTTTGCGGTCATATTTCGTTTGATATCAAGGGCGTTTCCAGTCAACTGGCTTAGGGGGGGTAATTTGAAAAAATGAAAATATTTTTTTATTCCATAAATAAATAAAATATAATTCTATTATTTTTAAATATAAACAAAATAATATCACACCCGAAATAAATATAGCACATATAAAATCATAATAATATATATTGTAAAATTTGAAACAGATTTTTGTAACTAAATTTATTAAAAAAACGATTTTCTTTGCTTTTTAATAATATTGCCAATATTAATATCCATTTATCAATGAATATGTAATACAGCTAACTCGGTTAGACTTTTTTGAGACATAGTGGCTCGCAGCCACCATTTGAATTTTTCAGTGCAGAAAAACTTCTTTCTGCAGAAGCAACGCTAACAGGAAGAGTACATAATATTTGTAAAATTATTTTTATATTCAGTAAATATTCGGGTCATATTTTCTGTATACATCTAAAGCATTTTCTGGTAATTGTTCTTTGATTTTCTTTTTCTTTTGCCATTGTAATTTCCAAAATGCCAATTCAGACTTAATTGCTATTGCACATGTTACGTTTTCAGGTAAAATTTTATTTAAATATGTTGCAACAGATTTTGAAGTGACATCTAAATCTTCGCCAGTTTGTTATCAATAAAACATTAGGTATTGTTGTGTTAAATTTGAACAAATTCATCGTGTCTTTATTAAATCTGTATTGCAGATCTGTAATAATATTATTCAGGAGAGGTAAATATATATTCATTCGATAATAATCCTCTGTTCAGTTCAGAGGAACTTAAAACAGCGAACCACGTACATGCAAAAGTCCATAAAAAAGTAAATAAGTAGTGTTAAAATATATAAAACTAAAAGGAAGTGGGAAATAAAGAAACAAATGAGTACAAAAAGAGAAAGAGATATCGACAGCCCTAATTATGGATTCCAAGGATTCCAAATGAGCAATGGAGAATAGAAAAAGATAGAAAAACGAAGCAGTGAAACAAAACGTTGTCATAACAACAGGATACAAAAATAAAACAAAGGAAGATGAAAACAGAAAAAAAAACTCACGGAGAAGGAAAATCTAAATATATCTAAGAACGATGTGATAATGGAGGAATTAAAGAGCATGTTTAAAGACTCCATGAGAGAAATGACAAAGAACTAAAATAAGAGAGAGAGCAAAAAATATACAGGGGAAAGTATGGAGATGAGAATAGAAACGAAAATGGAAAAACAATTATTGAATTATGTATAGCAAACAACCTCATTATGACAAACACAAAATTCAAATACATACATAAACACACTAGAGAAGTTAGACCAAGAAAAGAGAAATAAAAGACTACTCCTTAATAGACGCAGAAGAATGGAAAAGGTGAAAGATGTTAAAGTAATAAGACAAGCTGAAATAGGGAGCGACCACTACTTGGTAAAAATATAAATTAACACAGAAGCTGAAAACATGAAGTATACGAAGTCGAAAACAATAATAAAAAAAAACACATAAAGCCAAAAATTGAAAAGAAAGAAACTAGGAATGAATACCAATCAAAAATAGAGAAAAAGACAAAATAGAAGGAGAAAAGAAAAATATCAAAGAAATCATAAGTGAAGCAGCCCAAGAAAGATGTGAAACAATCACTATATCAAACAAACAGAGGAAGAAAAACAGGTGATAGTCAGAAGAGGTAAAACAATTTGTAAAAACAAAAGAAGAGAATTGGAAAACTTAAACAAGGAAACAAGGAAAGAATAAGATTATAGAAGATATATAACAGCAAATAAAAATGTGGAACAAAAATTCAAGATAGCAAAAAAGCAATCCTGGGAGCAGTTCGTTAAGAAACTGAAAGAAACGTTCACAGAAAACAAAAATATGTTTAACAGCACTATTAAACAAATGAGCAATTAAAATACATTAACCCAGCCAAGTATAAAAGATAAAAACGTAAATATAATAACAGAAGAAAAGAAGATATTAGAAAGATGGAAAGAATTCTTTAATGAAATAACCAAAACAGACCAGCACGGAGATATAGAAGGTGAAACAAATAGAGGAATCAACGAAATAAGAATCGAAGAACTGGAGGCAGCAATCAAAAAAATAAAACTAGGAAAATCTCCAGGTATAGATGACATCACAGCCGAAATAATGAAATATATGGGGAAAGGGGAAGGAAGAGTTCTTGGAAATAGTAAATGACATTATCAAAAATCACAAGATACCCGAGGAATTGAACAAGGGAATTATAATATCCATACACAAAAAGGAGACACAAACATATATGATAACTACAGGAAATTACACTCACAATCAAACCAGGGAAAATTTTTACTAGGTTAATAGAAGCAAGAATAAGAGGAAAATTAGATCAACAGCTGGGAGAAGAACAACACGGATTCAGAAAAATAGAAGCAAACAAGATTTAATATACATAATGAGACAATTAACAGAAAAGATGATTAAAAAGGGAAAAGATTTACACATATGCTTCATCAACCTAAAAAAGCGTATTACAGGGTAAGATAATAACAAATATAAAGTAAGAATAGGAAATAAATAATCAGAGGAGTTCAATACCAAAACAGGACTGAGACAAGGATGTATATGAACCCCGTTACTATTTGCATCACTTAATGACGAAGCAATAAGAAATAGCAAACAAAGAGCCGAAAGCACAAAGATAGGGTATAGAAATATTAAAAACTATTAAAAATGCAAATATGTATTAATGTTTGCCGACGACATAACATTAATAGCAGATTCAGAAGAAAACCTGGAAATATTCAAAAAAGAGCTGGAAAAGATAAATATAATATCATCAAAAGAGAGCAATCACAAAATAGGGTTAAATACCTGGGATCAACAATAGAGGAAACAGGGAAGATAGAATCAGAAAAAGATGAAAAACTAGGCAAAGCAGGAATGATCTACAACACAATAAAGAAAAACATTCTTAGAGAAAAAGAGATTGCAAAAACAATAAAAACAGAAGTATATAAAAGACATTAACTGCTATATATAGTCCATCCGTTGGATGTTCCGTCCTACGTCACAAAATATCGCTTCGAGAAACGACACAAAAATATTCACTCTGATAAAGTAAACCAAATGCGTTAGAATAAGAACGCACTGTAAAACTTTCGTTTTTTGAAGCGATAGTTTGTGACGTAGGACGGAAGATCCAACGGATGGACTATAGTAGTGAATCGTGAGTAACCACAGAGAGTAATAACAAAAAAACCAATGCAATGGAAATGAGATACCTAAGAAAGATAGAGGGAATTAGGAAGACCAAGGGTTGGAACGAGCAAGTACATCAAGCATCAAGCAGCGGAAAGAAAAGGAATAGAATGGAAAGAAATAAGAAAATAGCACAAGCTACGCAACAGTGGTAAAGAAGTGTAAAAGAAATTAACTTAGACATATTGTAGAAAATAAGTCTGACACCCATAATAGATAAAAGGGAAAAAGATAAATAAAAATAATCTGTTATAATAGGTTTATCCTGGTTTGGTCTATTCCTCTGGCATTTGGTAATTCGCGGTTTTGTCATTTAAATTTGTAATTCGTTTAAAATATTGACTTCATCATTATAAATTGTTTAAAAGATGTGGCAGTATTTTTCCCCTTGTTGGATAAAACATCAATAGTGTTATTTATAAAGTTATTAGAGCAAGATTCATTTTATTTATTCTATTTACTCAAAGTCACTGTATTTCAAGAGACATTTGTGAAATATGTTTAATGGTTTTCCAAATGATTTTTTAAAGTTGTCACCAGATGCAATTCGAAATGTAGAATTTCACAAAAATTGCCCTCGTTTGTAATAGATTTTGTATTTAAGAGAGAACCAGCAGCACGATGATCTCGTAAGGGAATACTTTGTTTCCCCTAAATATGATACTTTTGATTATTCGTTTTAATCTATGTCTATTTTCTTCAATTTGTCGAAGTCTTTCCATATTTAATTTATTTCTTATATTTTTATAATAAAACAATTTCGCATAAACAATTGAATTTTTATGGTAATATTTTTATAACACAACATTTTTACCTGATAATTTAGAATATTGAGATACTGTCTGAGATACTTATTTTTGCAATGGCACTTGTTGGTGCAACCCACCAAATTTTGTAAAAAAAATTGCAAAAGAATCTGTTTAAATGATTAGAAAAGATTAACCAATTAAATTGTCTAAAATGTTTTCCAGACAAGAAATATTTAATATCCTTCCTCCTTTTTATGTACAGAATAGGGTAAAACAAAAGTATCTTTTACAATTTAAAATTCGAAATTTCTCAATTTCATTAACATTACTAAATTTAACTATATGAATGTACATTTCAACATTACTATATGTACATATTGTATGCTTCTTTTTCTCATGCTGGGAAAAACCTAGTGAAGATTTCTACTGCTAAATGTCAATGAAGATGTAGATGGATGATTTAAATTGACTGTTGACATAGATCGATCTTTATTTGTTGAAAAATCGTGTTTTTTTAATTTTCTGAACAAATGAATCCAACGTAGAATATCAATTTTCATTTACTAATTTAATTACAACAAAAATCAGGAATAAATTAATTTAAAAGAATGCATATATTATACCTTATGTATAATTGAACTAAAAATTTAGGATTTACATGCGACGTGTAAACAGTTTCGGTTTCTATCTTTTACATTTAAACCAAGTAAGACAAGAAATATTATAAATTAAACTAAGAAATGTGAATCGCGCTCTTTTAATGTAAAACAATGTAACGATTTACGATACCAAAGAGGCGAATAGTATCAATATATGTCGGGTATTATTAGAAAGGGGAACCCCCGGTGCAAAGGAAGTCATCACTTTTCTAACGGTGCTTGCGCAGATAATTTTAATTTGTGTACATGGAAAAATGCACTGCCATAGATCGCTGACTAGAATTACCAACAGTTTGTTTGAAATATTAGTAATTTTTAAGAATAAACAAAATAAGCGAATAAATAATTCTTAAGGGGGTAATTACCCAATTACCCCCCCCCCCCTGAATACGCCACTGTTTGATATGCCAGTCATCTTTATAGGACTTATAGTTTTGTTTTAGTGAAGTCCCAGTAATGACTTATAGTGCCTCATTTGAGATTGGGCGATACGCTACCCTTAAAAGCACACCCTTTGGGAACACATGATGAATTAAAGATTTTCAGTTTACACATAAAATAAAAATTTTCTTTATAATTTTTAAAATAAACGATGGATTTACTAGGAGGTTAGAAGAAGAATATTTTTAATATGATATTTTTATTTAAGTTAATAAACAGATAATGCTATAACTTGGCTGAAAGATAAAACTTAAATATGCTAAATGGCTAAAAGTGTTCTAAATAATAATAAAAGTTTTGTTAATTTGACTGATCATTTGCTACTTTCAATAACCACTTATATTGTTTTAGTTTATACGTTGCCATTAATAGTTTTGTGTATTTATAATTTTATTATTAATATATAACATAACTTAAGTATTTTAATATCTTTGTTATGACCCGCAGTCGCCCTTAAGCCTCTTGGTGCCCATAGAGGAGAAAGCGGACCATCCCTTCGTAACCGGCATCTGTTTAACAAATGTGTATTTTTTTTGAAATTTTACTTTGTCTCTCCCTAACCACCCCGGGGTGTGGGGTGAAATCTTACCGGCTTTTATAGATTTTATGTACATTCTCGTTGTAACTTTTGAAGGGAACAGTCGTCCTTAATATATTGCATTCTTGTTATATTTTATACTCGTTGATTAATTCATTTCCCTTGACGGTGGTAAATCCGACCTTTTACAAAGGTCAAGTGTGATTTGTGCAAAAAATCATACCAATCTTTAATTACTATAACTGTATTTTTGTAATAATAAATATTAATAAATTAAACTAATTCTAAATGGCATTAATAATACTCATGTATTATGTATGATGTTTGTTTCTCAATAAGTCTTTGTAGATACGATTTTCTTAATTTTGAAAATGGATTTGTTTACGTTGTTAGAGAAAACATAAATATTAATTGTATTTAATGATAAAATTACTTATAGTAATTTACTTTACTTATAAATTAACTATATGTGAAGAACCACCTATTAATTTATTGAAATTGACTTGTTCGTCATGCTTTTTGAAAAATCAATTTTAATATTAGATCAATTTGCCAAAAAATACACTTCCATAAACTGGATACATATGTTTATCTTTTTGTAATATGTGAAAAAGCTTTTGATGTATCGCCAGACATGCTCGCATCACTAGAATATTCCAGGTGACGTTCTCGAAAATAAATTTATTCGTACATTTGTATCTCACAACATGAATTTTTAACGTTAAATAAATGTGGCCGGTAAGAGTAAAACACGGCCACGTCCTCGCAAGCACCACCAATGCATTCCTCAAACTGATTTAAATTGACAGCATGAATTTGTTCCCTGTTGCCGAAACAAAATATTTTTAGAGCCCCACGAAAACGAAAACCTCAAAGGAATACATCCGCTGAGGGGAATCAATTACGATACATTATTAATAGACCTAGAGACGGCCATCGGAAATATTTTTTTATGATTCCGCGTCTCTGAGGTGATAAAAAGTTTAAGGTGCAATAAATAGGAATACGCGGTGAACAGTTATCTGTGGGGTCGGATGATGTTCGTGTAATAGGGTTTGCGTCCTGATGTTTCACACGGGGTGGCTCCATTGGTAACGACCCCCGAGGTCGTGGCACGCAAACAAGTCTTCGTGAAAATGAAATGTCCGCTCTTTGGATGTTTTATACCGTATTAGGGAGAGAAAACCGTCAACGGATATACTATCACGCATTCACGCACTATGCATGTACACGCAAATGTACTTTTCCACAAAAGTAAAAATATATATAAAAAGAGAAAGGAAAATGTGCACCCTCCGACCTTTTTTAATGTCATCGTGACAAAAGGTGAAATTATATGATTTACGAGACAATTTACTTTATTGTCCAAAAAATAAGGGGATTTTCGTTGTTGGCTCAAATGAATATTTTAATCTAATTTAATAAATAGAAATATAAATCAGATATTACTTTAATTACTCTATTTTCCCCCATGGCTTCTAAATTATTACCTACCTATGTATGTAAGTTTTAAGTATTTTGTAGTTTTTTAGACTGCCTGCAGTTTTAGTTTTAATGCAGTATAAATAATATCAATAACTTTTAATACTACTTATTATTATTCTACAACATAAAATAAACTGTTCTCAATCAATTTTAAAGAGGTATTCAAAATTAACAACAACGACTTTCTTGTATCTTCCTTCAAAATTATTTCCGGTTTTTCAGCAACTATTCTTTTCTCGCAAATCAATATTTTTCAGTATTTGAATCAATTAAATGACATAAGCTCGATGAATAATTGATAACTATCACGTATTTTGCTTCTCATTGGTAAGTTTATAAGGTAAATAAAACACTTGATTTAATATTTCTCAGATTTAATGTCGAAACTACAATATATTTTTCACCACATAGTTGCTTCACCAGGCAGATTTTTAATGATTGTCTTAGACCACAACATTTTCTCAAATACTAATATATTAGAGTGAAGAGAAGAGTTGTATATAATTGTATTGGTGAATCATTGTATTAATTAGAAGATGTATAATTCAAATTCACTTTGTCCATTTCACTTGAATATTGCTTTATTTTCAACTAGTTTCAACTTAAGGCTTTTCTAATATAAGTAATATACCATACAATTAACAAAATAATAATAATACACATTTTTATTGACAAACTTTACATATTTACATTTAAATATTAAATAATGGATGATGGGTTAGTGAGTTAGTTCATCAAAAGGCTATCGACCAGAGGTCTTTGTGCCTTGTTTTGTCCAGTCATATTAACAAAATATTTATTACGTAATAATCAAATTAAATATCGGGAATTCCACATTATTCGTTATCATTAACAACGTTTAAAATCTTTAAAGTTTTATTAATTTCTTAACCTTCTCATTAAAATGGCATTGGTAAAAATTCACACCATCTTCAATAAGATATGTTAATGAAACCATAATATTTAAAAGTCCTGTTTATCCATCATTAGACGTCCTAGTAAGCAGTAAAATCAGCTTACCACATATGAATTTTATTTAAAATGAAAAAAAAATATATATATACAGGGTGGAAACTTTAACTGGAATAAAATGCATAACTTCGATGTAAGCGATTTTTGCAAAAAATCACGAAACACGTTACCTATTGTTTTTTCTTGCCCCCATTTCTATGTATATCCAGTTCGTTTATCTGTTCCCGGAGGTGCCCACCCACCTACGACATTTTTTTCAGATTGAAAAGTGACACCTCGTTTGAAAGATATCTTCGTAAGGAATACAACACACTATTTATTTCTTGAATATTTTTAAAGCCCACATGATAAAAGCGAAAACAAAATTTATAACAAAGATTATTTAATGCAAAAAAATATGTTTGCAAAAATCGCCTATATCGAAGTTGTGAATTTTATTCCAGTTAAAGTTTCCACTCTGTATATATACAGCGTGTCAATCTATCTGAAAACTTAGAACTACTAAACTCAAGGTTTGTTACAAACCTATACTCAATTGAATTCGCTTAGATCAATTTTAGTTCTCGAGAAGAAGCCAGGAATACATCGTTTGAGTTTTTCAAGATCTAGACAGTTGTACAAACAAAGTATTGACATGGTGAACAGTAACCAAGTAATTCGAGAAAAAATTAAAGTAAGCTGTGTTAATGTTTATGGAAAGCTTAGTCCTAAAAGTTAGCATTTAGGAATACTTAAATTACAAAAAAATTCTGATAGCAGTTTAACTTTTAGCAATTCTTTTTTCAGGAAAAAAATTCCTTGTGTCATAACACATTTATTGTAAGTTTCGATAAGATATTAATAACTACTGGGGGGAATGGTATATAACGATAGAGATGTTTTTATTCTTAATATCCAGTTTTACCTGGAAGACTGTATATATTGTAATATATACCTTCTTTTTTTTGTTTTCCGCTTTGTCCTTAAATTAATATATATTTGGATCATTGTCATTAAGTAGAGTGTAGTGTCTCTTAAAAATATTATCTTACCTAATTAGAAGAATATTATTTTAAATCTTATTACTCTAAATTGTCCCGCTATTCATTATTCTTAAACCCCTAAACACATTAACCGATAGTTCCCTAGTCTTAACTCTATAAGCATGCTTGCCTCATATGCATTAACCCTTAGCTGCACCTGGGGGTCCTGAGGGACCCAACATTTCTTAAAAGTACTTTTTAATTATTTGTGTCTATTTATGTCTCCATTGCTGTGGTATTTATTTTTTTTCTTAAAAAACATGCATTTTTTCATGGAACAATATGTTTATATATTTGAGTGTAGTTTTTTGCAAGAATATTTTTTGAAAGAAGCCCTTGTACCGTATTTGTTTTTTTGAAATCTAGTATAAAATACACCATTACCTACAATTTCAAGTCTTCATATAACTTAATAAAAGTTTTACAAATTTTAAAGGAAAAATGCATTTTAAGAATTTTCCTAAATTATTTTCTCAATCCTCGATGGCGAAGAGTTAACTCTCTAGTATGGCTTATTTTCTAGTCCATAATGTACCAATTAACACTTTTGTGCAGTTTTGTAGTCCTGTATACAGAATAGAAACATTTTTAAAGCAATTTTTCAACTTGGGGTCCTGGAAGACCCCAAGTGCAGGTATGTTACAAAATTGAAGTGGTGTAGCTAAGGGTTAATGTCCAAGTTAGGTTATAAAAGACCATTTATTACTTGGTTTCGAATTTAACACAAGGCCATCAAATAAACTCTAGCTTAGTTATTTAGATACACAAATATCCCTGTATATTTTGCCGGGAGGATCATGGATAGGTAGAAATCTACAAGTGTGCGTTTTTATGTTAGGGAAATGGAATAGAAAGGGATGAAATCATATTACAAAATTATTTCTCCTTTTCAATTTATTCACCTGCATCCCTAAAACATTTCTCAAATCTAGGAATTAACTTGGAAATACCTTCATAAAAAATGATTTATCTTCTCTGAAAAATAAGCCAAAACTGCATCCTTTCAGAAACAGGATTGTGGTGACTGTTACTATGTGGTATTTAATTTTCAAATGTAGGATGAAATAAAACACTACTTTCTACTGCATCCTTTACTTCTTCGTCGGAAGAAAATTTCAGATTTAGAAAGAGATTTTAGTCTCTGGGGACCAAATCTAAACTCTTGTGAACAGGAGGATTGTCGTGCAACAGCAGGACACCTTTTGTTAATTTTCCTTTTATTTTCTCGCTGATAGACTCTATTAACTGCTCTAAAATCGAAGTATAGTATTCTTCGACTATAAAAACAGCTTCTTTCCTTATAATCAATCAACAAATTATCCTCTCTGTCTTAGAAAACTGCCGCCGTGAGCTTTTTTACGGATTGCGATACCTTGAATTTCTTAAGCGGTGGTGTACATTTCATATGCCACTGCATGGAATATTCCTTCATCTTAGTTTTATAGTGATGAACCCAAGTTTCATCCCCAGTAACAATTTGCCCCAATAAAAACATCATTGTCTTCATAACACTGGTTCAAAAACGCACGAGAACAATCGACACACTTCTGATTTTGTGGAGGTGTGATACTTCGAAATAATTAAAAATGGTTATTTCAGATGCTCGAACCATTTCTCCGAATTGATATTTCTTCAAACGGGCATCCTCCAATATTAATTCATCGATGTTTTTAACGAGATCTGGAATCGGTAAATCGCCATCAATTGATTCCTTGCCTTGCTTAAAGAGGTTGTGCCACTTGTATACTAAGGTTTTTCCTGGATAAGAGTCCCCGTAAATAGATACCACCTCTTCCAATATGGTTTGAATACTTTTTCCTTGCTTGGTATGAAACTTTATAACAACGCAAAACTGTATTTTCTCTATACTTCACAATTTCTTCCGGATTGAGTTTCTTAATCGACGATTGTTCAAAGATTACTAACATCGTTATGATAAAACACCACCCTTCACCCTCGCAATTTCGCTTGTTCCTTATTTATATTCCTTATTTATATTGAGCTCCATCCATTCAAGTGTGTATATTTCATTAAGTAGTATATGTAGTCTTTTAACCCTTTCGCTACGGCGGTTGAGTCCGCCGAAGAGTCACTTCAGAGCGGGACATCCAGCCGAAAGTGTACACATTGCAACTTATTTAATGTGAAAAAAAATCTTATTAACAATTGAAAAAAATGAAGAAATAATATATAATATATGATGATTAATAATTTCGAAAAATTAAGTCGCGATTTTACCGACATGTCGGATATATCCGGCGTTCTTCTTCAGAAGGCGATCATATGAATGTCGGATATATTCGGCGTTCGGCTTCGCGGGATTTCATGTGGATGTCGGATATATCCGTCGATCGGCGCGAAAGGGTTAAAAACGTATATTAGAGTAACCTTATCTAAGCACCTTCTTAGAAAGACATTCTTTCAAATCTTCCCTGTACTTCATCTATAAGACACCATAACTCATTGCTTTTTAATCATGTCAGTTTTGTACCCGAAGGTCCAAGGCAATCTACAATAGATCTTCCATGGCTTGGTTTGCAGCAAAATCTTAACATCGAAATAAATTCTGTTCAAAACATACCACGATAATATATAGAATAATCTTGAAATGTGATCTATTCTTCCTATGATAATCCGGTCGGTTTTATTTTTTTTATTGTAGATATAGTTTTGGCTCAGTTTTAGCTCAATAATTTATATTTAAAACAAGTTTAAGTGTTACTGAATAATCTGACTACATTCTACGATAATACTTGTAGTATGTTAAATCACTAAGCACTAGATTAGATTAAATTAGATAGGATTGTTTGGCTATAGAGAGTCTTATAGCACTGCAACCTGGTTAGATCTTTTGTACTAGTGCCTTACTACTAGTATGTTCCCAAGAATTCAATTTCTTTGGTAAGGTCAATTAATTTCCTAAGAGGCCATGCACTAATTCGTTCTGGAATTATCTCTATTTCTCCTGTTAGTGCTAGTTTGATGGTAGTGCTACACATACGCATGTGATTTGCTCGGTATAGTCCAATAATCTCAGTTTGGCCAACGGGGAGGCGGGTTGCGCAGAGAGTGATATATGAGAATTTAAGCGATTGGCAAATACATTTTCCGAGTACAATCGAAAACAAAAGTCAAGCGGTTTATTATAAGTCTAGAGAAGGTGTTCGTTCGCTCCTCACGCTTACCGGGAAACACGTGGGTACTCCTTACAGGGACAGCACACAGTTGTAAACAGATTATGATGATTTTTAAATTTTGTCATTGAATGTCCCACGAACGCACTCCGCATTATACCGATGCCCTTTCTCCTACCCTATGCCCGCTAATTTTGTTTTGTAACTTTTTTCCCACTTTGGGAAAAACGCGCAGCTCTTTTCCTGGAAAGTACATCGGCATGTTCGTTGCCTATACTTGCACGGCCTAATACCCACAGATTTTTGCATTTAACCAATTAGTCCAGAGCTTATTTATAGTTCCAAATAGTTTTGAAATTGAAGCTGTACGCTTTGCGGGAATTCGGGGCAGCCTGGCTGCCTTAGATCAAACAGTTGTGTACCCCTTTGTAGCCCCCCCCCCTTTTTGTACAAACCTCAGCACATCTTTTGAAGACTATTGTTTTAGCCTTCATTTAAGCCTATATAAGTATGTATGCCTGCTCCCATTGCTGATGCACCTGTATACCAGATTGCAGAGTTATGTTTTAGTTTTTTTATATTCTGTTCAGGCTGTCTTGGCAATTATTAATAATTACATTCAACGTTGTTTGTAGGAACTCTGGCTCAATCAGGTTTAGAATGAACTGATTGATGAGGCACTTAGTTGAAAATCCTATTATATCTCACTATAAATAATTGGTTAATTTTCAAAATTTGTATTAAACTCACTACAATTGCTTCTTCAGGTGATGAGTATATTCTTCGCCTGACGAAGCCAGAATATGGTGAAACAATTGTAGTGAGTTAAATAAAAAGTTTGAAAATCAACCACTTATTATTAATTAGTTACAAGTTCAGAATTTCTGATTTGTTCTTGCGGGGGAAGTAGGTCTAATGAAGCTTCTATTTCTACAAAGGGACTGGTTAGCATACCTCCCGTAGTGCCAAGACCAGAGAACTAAAGGGTTTATTTGAAGCTTATTTTATGCCGTTGCTTGTTTAGTCTTGACCCGCTATACTCTTGGGTTATATGTAATAATGAGCCTTGCTACTATAATGTACAGTGAATGTATCATTTTGGGTTTCAGTCCCCTGATCTGCCAAAGAACCAACGGCATATTCATAGTACCGCTGTAGCTTTGCAGATTATTTGTTCTAGGTGAGCGTTCTAATCAATTTTCCTATCTAGTGTTAAACCTATCTAGTGTTCTATGATTAGTGAAAGGTACAACCACAGTTTAGTCAGGATTCACATTGAAGCGTTTACTCAGACACCACTTTACTATGGTATTAAGTGCGATTTGAGCTAGCGACGATGTAATATCATATTTACCCCTTATGACAATCGCTATGTCATACTTTGCACACATCAACCCGTTTGAACTAAGTTCTTCCGGAGGTAATCCACTCTGACGTACCAAAGCAGTGGCGATAGAACCCCGCCTTGCCGGCACCCATTTTCTGTGGTTTCGTTTTTGATTTGCTCTCTGAATTGTGATCAAGCAAGGTGTGGTGTTATGAGGCCATGCATCCACAGTGGTTTGGCCCCTTATATTGTTGTGTATAATTTTCTCCATGGCTTATTGAAGAAATCCTATCACACAATTAGACCTATCTCACGTCTAATTGACCTCATCGGGCGACCTTCAGACCACTTTGGGGATAAATATAAACCTAGTATCTTTCAATTCCATTGAAATTCAATTAAAGTATTAAAAAGCTAATTGGATAACACTGTAGAAACATTTGGTTGGGACAAAGTAAATAATTTATTTATACATGTTAGTAAAAATACAATTGAATTAAACACTACAGTATACTGCATATATTATTAGGATGTTTAAATAGAACTATGTGTAATTGTTTGTAATACAATAATACAACATAGGTGTCGCCACTTATGTAGCTGCAGTATTATTCCGAATGAGCGAGGATAAACCCCAGGAGTACAAGAAGAAGCTGTCCATGGAATTTACCAACTCCTTATTCCGGGAAGAAAACGTAAGAAATTTAGAATATTTATTTCAGACATGACTCTTAGTAACTAGGCGTGTTATCTTTATTTTGTTATATGTATTTATATGTTTGCTATGCAATAGTGGCTGTAAATACAGTATTATTGCCCTCAGAACCCTACAGGATAGACCGCATAGAGACCTGGTTTGCAAAATGGCGCATTTCCATGAACCCTAACAAATCCCAACTCCTTCTTCCCTTTCACAGACTTAAGGAACCGCTTCCTTCAATATCGATAAATGGTCAATATATATATATATAAAATCAAGCAAAGGGCGGCACATTTCAGAGGTCTAACTTACAAAAAACAAGGTATAAATATTTAAACCAGCAAGCATATCTATAAAATGATCTGCCGCCTTTTGCTTGACTGTTTAGCCATCCTCTTTTACAACCCTCACCCAGTAACCTTACGGAACTTTTAAGTCCCAGAAAGATCAGCCCTTAGGGTGCTAACGAAAATCCGACATCCCCAAAATCCTCTCCATAACCCTTCCAATCCATTGCTGTATGATTCCTCACTTGCCAAAAAATTTGCTCAAAATCCTAACTACTTAAAAATCCTAAATGCACTATGCATTCCCAGAAACAAAAACATTATCCCTAAACGTAAATTCCCTTCATTAACATTACACGAATTCTTTTCATAATTTCATAATGTTAACGAGGCTTCAATTACGAACAAATTTAAGACAGGAACTTTACAGAGACAGTTAGCAATCATGACCACACAAGAAATGACAAGAACTTAATTAAAAAATAAAAATTAAAAAAACAGGCGGAAAGACCTATGGTCGATAGCCGATTGTCAAATACTAGATTAGTTTTTTTAATGCTATGTATGTATATTATTTTTATTATATACGATATGTATTTGTCAATAAAGATGTTTGTATATATAAAGTATTATGACAAATTAATTCCATCAATATTTTCATTTATTAGACAGGTTCATTAAAACCTATCGTAAAGCTAGCTTTGTAAACTTCCTACTGGTAGTTCACAGATGTTGAGCCTGAGAAGTGCGTATTTAGCAGTACACTGAAACTTCCCTTAACCCACTCTGCATAACTCCCACCAGGTTGTTTTATTAGCCCGATGCTGTTGGAGTGGTCTTCGGACAGGCTGTTGGGGTTGTATTAGTAACCCCCTCACAGAACATCTCTATGTTTTACTTCTGGATTTTCTTATCTCCGTATTTTATTCCTAGTGTGCATCTGTAGGAATCCCAGTTTTTTTTTGCACGGTTGAAACTTTTCCTGGCGTGCATCTTGTTCCGACCTAAATCCTTGTTCCACCAGGGTATGTCTCTGGAGGGAGATCTTCTCTTTCATAAACAATTGGATTTATGTGTCTTTAGGATGTTTTTCCTGAGCACAGCTCCTGCTTTTCTGTAGTGTGTATAATGAGGTGGAGATCGTCGAACTCTCTATAGAGGCTCCACTGACAAAGAGGGTTGCTCCACGACATTCCAATGCTGTGAAGGCGTTAGCCAACGTGATATTTTACATCTCCTACCTGATTGCATTCACAAAAAAGCGTCGCTACCTCCACTAACAATAACTAAATTGTTAGATTCAAAAAGTTCCTTATCTCTATTATTGGTGTCTATGCTGCTCCATATCATCAGATAGATCTCCTGTGTTGAATTATTTAATGGTTGTATAATTATTGTCTTTCCTGGGCATTAGAATTGTCCTGGAAAAAATACAAATTATACACCAGACTACAATTATCTTGAGGTAGGCCCCATACCAGTCCCTTGTTAATTCAAGCCCCCTGCAAGTATTCTATGTCAAATTTAGCTTTTTTGAGTCTTCAATAAATTACACTTTATGGCGCTTTAGAGTGATGGAAATTCAATTGGATACAGGGTATGTTCTCCATTAGAGGCACTAGTTTTGGGCCTTTTTGTCTTTCGGGGTTTCCCTTCTATCCATCCCCATCGATCGAATAGGGCCTTTTGTGACCCTTGTTATCGTTGATGGCTCACCAAGCATACCTTCCCAATTTTCTTGTAGCAATAATTTTAATTAAAACATTGGACTATAATTAAATGCCTTAGGTGCATTGGAACTTTGCGATAACATTATATAAACAATGATCCCAGATTTTTATTACTAGTTAATGTCTCTAGATATACGAATTCGGACTTATTTAAGAACAATGTAACCATTTATTTGTTTCTAAAATATAAAGGGGCTTTAATTTTTGTTTAATAAAATATGCTTTACGTAGTGATGCTAAATTAACCAATAATTTAAAATTACGAAAGGTAAGACTACAAAACAAATCTCTTATTCAGGCAACTTCATTGGCGTCGGACATTGAATTACAGAAAAGTAATTTGCGTTATTTTTTGTCAAATAAATAAGTTTATGGTTTAATTTGTATGCATTTATACATTTTTATAATGTAAAAAAAATAAATGTATGGTAATTTCTAGTCTTTTAAATCTCAGAAGTACAATTTTATTAGGTACACAAAATTTTGCCACAAGCTTTTATAGAAGACATAGATATAAAAAATAATCATACAAATATTTTTTATTAATGTATACAGGTATATATTAGCAATATACCAATTACACTGATAAGATCCAAAAATATCTTTTACGAGCAGAAATAGATATGTAATTGAGTAATTAATAAAAGTTTTAATGATGTTTTAATTCCAACAAATCACTCTGCTAATTTTGCTGCGCAAAAAAGTTTAACGACTCTGCGTCACTTTTAAAATTTTCTTATTGCATTTTATTTTATTATAAAATGGTCACAATTACTAATTAGGAGTACATCTTTCCCTAAAAGTTATTTATAGCAAAAACATGCTCCAGTTGAAATGAATAATTAAACAACTACATATATAATACATTACATGTTATATAAAATATATAATAATGCAACAATCAATATTCATATTAATAATGTCTGGTTTCTATCTATTTTCGTACTTCACTTTATGGCCGGGCAGAATTTTTTAAAACAATTGGATGCAATACAAGCGTTTCCCGAACTTCACTTTAATATTACAAACAAATATATATTCATAAAAAGTCCGCATGTGTTTCCAGCCTGATCTAGATAGAAAATGGAATTTTCAGCGAATACAATTTCCCAGCTTATCTATAGTAAATAACGTAAGTTCCTTTTGCAATTCGTTTCTTCGGAAGTATTTGAATATTGAAATGTTTTATCCAGGTAAGTAGGTGTGCTGCAATATATAAACTTAGATGATAATAATCAATCATGTCG
Source organism: Ontholestes murinus (assembly GCA_963969525.1). Classification (NCBI taxonomy): domain Eukaryota; kingdom Metazoa; phylum Arthropoda; class Insecta; order Coleoptera; family Staphylinidae; genus Ontholestes; species Ontholestes murinus. Next base: position 55,156,129 of record OZ018390.1, on the reverse strand, counting down.
TGGTCGCTTCATTGCCCGTTATCACGCCAACTTCCTACTTCGTCTATCGAATCAAACGGTCGTAGACTCGATCTAGTAACCAATTAGCATCTAATATTAAACACTTCATTTCAAATCGTAGACGTCGGGCAGATATCGAAGATACATTACGATTAATTATTAATAGAGGAATAATTACACTACCCTCATTTTTTAATCATTTTATGATTCCATTGTTAGCATTTCTACATATAAAATTTATTATCAGAAATAAATCAAGAGAGAATATGTTTTCATTTTGTTCGTAGAAATTATATTCAAAATAGAAATAGTCTATACGATTGATTATTATAGTAGCTAATTGCTAAGAATATCATATCTTATAGACATAAAATTTAAATTTTATTAATACATAAAAACAACGGATTAAGGGGGCTGTTACTTGGTGAAATTCCATTATATATGTAGTTAATGGTTGAGAATTTAACCTAGGTTATACAATAACTATAGTCTGTTCGTTGGATCTTTCGTCGTACGTCACAAACTATCGCTTCGAGAAACGACGCAAAAACATTTAGTCTGATAACGTAAACCAAATGCGTTAGAAAAAGAACGCACTGTAAAACTTTTGTCGTTTTTTGAAGCGATAGTTTGTGACGTACGACGAAAGATCCAACGAACAGACTATAGTTATTTGACGGATGAAGCCACTGTGTGGCGAAACAATTGTTGCAGTGTTCTGACAATAAATTCTCTACCAGCGCGTTTCATTTTCTACATATTTAGAAAACAAGTTTGTTTGTAGTAGTAAATTATTATAAGTAATGACGTCATAATACTGTTCTTTAAAACTCTTGAATCTGTGTATTCTATGAACGATTACAATGCACCAAGAAGGAGATTTGTAAAACTCACCTTATTCGTGTTTTCACACATGTGATTGACATGCATCAAGTATCTTTTTCACACCGTCGTCGTCGCTATATATAACGGTTATTTTGCGGAATATTGGGGATCAAATATGACTTGAATTTTCATTTCGTCGACGGTTTTTACGCGTAAATTGTCACGTGTGGGACCTTTTTTTTTCTTTTCAAACCTTCCGTATTTCGAGGGTTTTATACGGGAATCACGACGGAAAATCTGTAAATGGCAATGAAAACGAGATGGAGAATGTGTAGAATAAGAGACAAACATTATATAGATGAATTTGGAATGAGTGCGGGGGCATTTTAAAGCGAGAGAGAGTGCCACAAAGCTAGGAAGAGAGAAAACATATTGAATATTAAAACCATCATTTATTCATAATCGTCGAATGAAATAATTTTAATGGTACTACATATTTATTACAAAACATTTTTTGTTATTGAAAATATTAATAATCAATGTAGTCTTAGTAAGACTCATTGTTGTAGATTCACGAAATGTTTTCGTATTTTTAAATTTGTTATTGAAAATGTTAGTAAGATAGTTTTTATTTGACTTTAATCATATGAAATCAATATGAATTATTGACTGAAATATACTCTATAGAAAGTTAATATATTTTACATTATTTGTAATAGAAGGTGTTTGCAGTTATTCGTAAATAAAACGAACTATGTGTAGAAATAGTGTTATTGATTAAATATTGTAACAGTGGTCGGTGTTTATTCTATATTCTTTATAATTTACTTCCAGAAGTAAATAATATAAAACAATAATGTTATATATTGTTTCAACACCCGATTATACCATGATATTCGAATTGAATGCAATTTACTGTTAAAATAATTTAAACGGTTTAAATTCATTTAATATTTTAAAAGGTAATAAATTATTATTAATATTAGTATTAAAAAATAATTTATTCGTTATTAAATATTGCAATATTGCAGGTTAAGATTGTGTTTGGACATACCTCATTTCCAGATATTTACACTCAATTCCAGATATTTGCTTAGGTTATAATAGACCGATTGGTATTCTTTCAGCAAGACATTTGTTATATTCGCATGTAGTAATAGGGTCTACGAAATGGCGTTGTCCTTTACATCGAAGCAATTTGTTGACGCAACAGCCTCAAAATATCTGAGAAAATTCATCCATACAGATTGGCCATGAGAAATAGGGTGGTAAACATGATAAGCAAGTATATCGTTATTAAATTCAAACTTCTCCTGAATTTCTTTAATTTTTTGTTTAATGATTTATTCTTTCGGAATTTTCTAGAAAATTTCATCTTCTTCCTCTTTAACTAGAATTGGATACCGTTCTTTCTTTAACATTTTCAGCTGCAGTTTTGACGCTAAGCCGCATTTCTCATACCATCTTGTTGGTGGTCTTCCCTGTGATCGTTTTGATCTCGGTAACCTCGTTCTGGCAATTTTTAGCAGTCTGGTTTTATCCATTCTGTCCATATGGCCTCTCCACTCCCGCCTTCTGTTTGGGACCCTTTTACCACATCTCGAATGTCGCACATCGCTCTGACATATTCGCTTCTTAAATGGACACTCAGACTGCATCCTACCATACATCATGAGTCATTCCGTTGTGGCGTTTTCTGTCTTGGTTTGGATCGCATATATCATAATTTAGTAACACAGGTTTTAGGTTATTGTTTTACTTCTCTGTAGAAAACTTTCAACGCCATATTATATCTCTCAGATACCCCGATATCAGATTTGCTTTCATTGTTTAGGCTTTCAATTCTTCTTTTAGTTAATGTTGCTTATTATGTTGGCCCCTTGATATTTGAATTGCATGACCTGTTCGACGCTTTTATTGAATATGGTAAGTTTAGTTATCATGAGGGTTTGTGTCTTGGTCGTAGATATCTGCATGTTGAACTTTGAAGCAGTTTGTTTGAAGTTGTAGAGTATCCTTTGCAAATTGTGTTTGACTTTGTCTTGTCTTTGGAGATTAGTACCCCGTTATCCGCATAACATACAATTTTCATCTCTTCCTCTCCCATCTGGTACCTCTTTCCAGCCTTCTTGACTTTAGTAACCAATTCGTCCATTGTAGTATTGAATAAAGGGTATTTAACCTCTGTTCCTGCCTTATTCGTTGATGCGGGTACTTTGCTGGATATTTTGTCTGCTACTTTTATAAAGATACAGTTATCGGTATTAAGTTTTGTGATGACCGCTATGATATCAGTATGTATATTTTCGAATATATGTCGAAGGCTTGGGTAAAGTCGATGAAGCACATACAGGCTGTTTTGTTAAATTCTATGGCTCTCTCGGTGATTTGGCGGATAGTGAATATTACTTCGATAGTGGACCTGTTTTTCCTGAATCCCTGTTGTTATCCGCATCTTTCGATGTTGGCTACTTCCTCCTCAAAGACCTTTGTAAGGAGCTTCGATATTGTACTTTGGAGATCAATTCCACTGTAGTTTGATAGGTATGATTTCATCCTCTTTTTAAATAACGGTGTCATGCTGATTTTCATTCCTTTCATATATCTTTCTTGAGAAGTATTATGACTATTGGTTTATGACGACGAAAATATACAGCGTTTATCTTTCACAGTGTTTTATTCGCTATAATTTTAAGGAAAATTGAGATTTTAGTAGCACACACGAGGTTGAAGAAAAATATCAGTAAGTGACAGAACAAAGGTGATATTGAAAACTATTATAGGCGGCGGCATCGATACGTCGATCCGTGTACAGTCTTGTCTATTGATTTATTTCACTCCTCCTCACGGAATATCATCTGCTGCAGCCCAAAACTTCTGCGACAGTCTTCAAATTTTGGTCGTGGCAGTGCCTTTGTTATCTCTTCGGTTCATTTATATGCAACATGTATCTTTCCACTCTGTATCGCTTCCTTTATAAAATATTGCCCGATATCTTTATGTTTTGATTTGATTATAGGATTTATGGTCAATTTTTGTGCAACTTGATTATCATTGTAGATTGTTATGCTTTGCTTATTTCCTAAATCAGCTTCTAATGCTGCCAGGTGTATTGCTTCTTTTGCACATTCTCTCAAAGCCATGTATTCGGATTCAGTAGGTGTTCTTGATTCCCAGCTGACAGCATCACTATTCTTTATAATGCAATGACTAGTATAGGATCTTCTATTAAGAGAACAGGATGTCCAGTCTGCATCAGCATATCCTTTCAATTCAGCATCTTCATTCTTAAGAATGTTAACATCTCATTAAAACTCTATTCCCAAACTGTATTCCAGTTCACCCAAGTCATATAAAATTATGTTGATTAAAATTTCATCTCCTCCTTTCCACAATATGTAAACACAAAGGTTTGCCTTTGTTTTGAGCCAATGTTTCTGTGTTCAAAATCTAGTATTTTATACCATTGTCATCATGACTGTTTTAAGTAACAATGGGATATTTTAAGCAGACTTTACTTCATTATATTTTCTCAAATTTTCTAACATTGCTGTTATTTTATTGAAAATGGTTAGGCCATCTTCGGCAATTTCTTCTACCATAATCTCGGTTGCATATTTTTTCACATTCATTAGGGTTTGCACTTTCATTAATATTGTTTCGTCTAGCTCTCTGTTTAAATATGATGTTATTACATCCATTTGTACCAGCTTCAATCCTTTCTCTGCTGACTTTGGTATTTAAGATCTGATAGAACTTATTGCTTTCTTTGCACGTTCTGTCAGAGCCATGTGTTCGGATTCAGTAGGTGATAGGGCCACTGTCTTCTCTTTTCTTGATTCCCGGCTGACAGCACCACGATACTTTATAATGCTATGACCAGTATAGGATCTTCTATCAAGAGAACAGAATGCCGAGTCTGCATCAGCTATCCTTTCAATTCAGCACCTTCATTTCTTAAGAATGTTAACTTCACATTTAAAATCTATTCCCAAACAATATTTCAGTTCACCAAAGTCTTTCATATAAAATTTTGTTTTTACTTCATTTAATTTATTTTTATTTGAGTAGGATATTATTAGGTCATCAACATATATGTTGATTATAATTTCATCTCCTCCTTTCCACAATATGTAAACACAAGGGTTTGCCTTGGTTTTGAGCCAATGTTTATGTGTTCAAAATCTAGTATTTTATACCATTGTCGTCATGGCTGTTTTAAGTAATAATGGGCTATTTTAAGCAGACTTCATTTCATTATATTTTCTCAAATTTTCCAACATTGCTTTTACTTTATTGAAAATGGTTAGGTCATCTTCAGCAATTTCTTCTACCATAATCTCGGTTGCATATTTTTTCATCTTTATTAGGGTTGTTTGCACTTTCATTAGTATTGTTTCGTCTAGCTCTCCGTTTAAATATGATTTTGTCACATCCATTTTTACCAGCTTCAATCCTTTCTCTACTGACTTTGCTATTTAAGATCTGAAAGAAGTTAATTTTGCTACTGGTGCAAATGTTTCATAATAAGCAACTCCAGCTTTTTGGCTCCAACCTCGTACCACTAGTCTTGCCCTTTTTGTTTCAATGTTGTCTGATCCTTTACTTTTTTTCTTTGTAGTACCTTTTAGTCGCTGATATTTATATCTTCGCCCTTTCTTATTATTTTCCAAGTTTCATTTTTGATATGTGCTTTTATTACAGTTTCTATTGCAGTGTTTCAAATTTCATCATTTTCATTTCCTTTACCAGTATTAATTGTATCTATGGTTATCATACTTTCTTCTAAGTAATCCACTAAATAGTAATCTTCTACCCATATTGCCTTGTTTCTTTTCACTTTCAAGTCTCATTTTTTTGAGGTGTGTCCAGATTTTTATTTTCTGCTTGATTGATTGATGCGACCAATCTTCGTCATCAGATTGGTCGCATTCTTCATAATGGCCACTTTCTCGTTCTTCGTGTTCTCTTTCAGATGATTCTTCATTTTAATCAGAGTTTTGTCTATGAAAAGGTTCGAGAGTTAGTGGAATTAATGTATTTTATTCTTTTTTATTTTGGTCAAAGAACATCCTTTTCATGATTTCTTTTATGAAGTATTTTATTGTACAGTCTAGTAGTATTTCACCTCCGTATATGATCGTTTTGTTTGATATTTTGTCAATTTCCTGTTTTTAATTTGCTGGCAAGTTGTCTTATTTTATTCCCTTGGTGTGTACTGCTTTCCTCAAGTTGTGTTTCAATATTGTTGTTGTCGTCTTTGCCATATATCTCCCTTACGTATTTCTCCAAATAGTCGATCGTGTTGTTCGTTGTTTTAGATATTCGTTTATTCGTTTCTTCCGGTTTTTGGGCATGCACCATACCTTCTTTGCCCTCCATAGAAGTAGTGCTTCATATCTTTGGAAAACTTTTACCAGTAAGTCGTTTTTGTTATCGGGATTTCGTCGTGATTGTTTTTGCTCTGTATTGTAGATATGTCTTCTATTTTACTTTGGCCAGTTTCTTGGGAGAACCACTGTTTTGTATTCGGGTTTTGACCCCTTTTGATTCGTCTTATTACGAGTGTTTTTTTCGCAGCTTTTATCATATTAGATTTTAGTTTTATCCATGCGGTTTCTACTTCGTCCTATTCCTATATTATGCATGGTTGGTTGTTCTCCCCTAATATTAGATGGTATAAGAAACTCTTTGGTTTGTCACCTAGAGATTTTACACACATTTACTCATGTGTTTCCGAAGGTAAATTTGTATTGTGGTAAGAAAGTGTTGTTTTTTTCTGTTCTATTACGTGCATTATTAGTTGTTCGCCATTATCATTTTGGTATTTTTGTTGTATCTATTCTTTACACCATGTATTACTTCGCTTTCGATTCACGCGTTCAGTTCTCCGAGGAAGAACACATTGTCAAGTATTCTAGTGTTATTAGGTGCATTTTGGAAGTTATAATAGAAGGCACCTACTTCCTCCTTGGGTTTAGTGATCTCGAAGGCATAGACGCTTATCAGATGTGTCGATGTTGTACCTTTGAGTTGTATTGTGACTTGCAAGGTATTTTCTGTCGCTGGTGTTGGTTTCGAATTTTTCATGCAGTTTCATTCAAACGTCTGACCCTGCTCCATTATTTTTATCCTTGCCGCTAATCGTACTTAATGTTTCCTTTTCCTCTCCTCTTAGATTCCGAGAGTGCGCAGATATTGATTTTGTGCCTTTCTACTTCTAGAAGGATTTCCTGATCTTTGTTTCTCAGGGATTTCACGTTCCAGCATACGATTCTTAGTGCTTTGGGTTTGCGAATTTGTTTAGTATCATTTGTGGAGTAGTCGTCTGTTGTTCCGGTCCTATCTGAGGCTAGCTTGTTGGTTATTTGAGCACTGTATTTTAGAAAAATTTTAAACATTTTTTCTCAAATTTTTCATCAAGTCTCGTACAAGTAGTTGGAATTTTCTAGCATTTCTTGTCTCATTTCTATTATTTTCAATTTACTAGAATTTTCCTTCTAAAATTCACGAATTTATAACAAAGTCTCTAAAATTCTACAAAAAATATCAAGGTTTCTAAATTTTTCATTAGTTTTAAATTTTGTAAGAAAATATGAAACTTTATAAAGTATGATATTAATAAAGTAAGCGGTTTTGTTTAAACTATTTGACTGAATTATAATTAATTGCTAATTTCCTATTAAGTATAAATTAACTCGATCCTGCGGAATTTGATTTGATTTTCTTGAAGGATTGTCTTTAAAAGAAGTAGCATATTTAAAAGAGTCAGAGGAAAACGGATTTGTCGCGCTTTATCTAATTCAGCACAACATTCAGCGTAACGGTAATCCATAGAAGTAATCGACGATGTAAATTGCACATATGATCTTTCATTGATTGATTCTAGCTGTGTTATTTCCAAAAATTAATTTGTTCCTTTTATGAAGTAGATTCAGAGCGCTTTCCAAAATTAAATGCAATTGAGAAAGGTAATTTGGACTTCGAGATCTTCAATGAAGTAATAGATAATTCTAAAGCAAATAATCATTCATTGATTTACAATGTTCCCGAATCATAGGTATCAATACCTCAAGCTGGACAAGAATATACATTATCTACAATTAAAACTGTTTTAACGCCACTTGTCATTTATTTTAATCCAACAAAAATACATCGTGTTGGTTCTCAAGCTAAACGATTGGTCGAACCAAAATTCAAAGTCTCTGGTATTCCCCAGTCGTCAAGCCGTCATCTACACTAAGCACAGAATCGAGAAATCTACGAAAAAAACTAAATGTTTTCCTCTACAACCCAGGTCGAATCCGCACGAAATTTCAAAATTTTATGTTTAATGATAATTATAGTTTTTACGATGTTATTATTATAATGCAAACATGGCTAGATACTGGAATTCAAAGTTACGAGTTGAGACTTCTAAATTATAATATTTTTGTGAGGACCGTAACCCTAATAGAAATAGTAAAATTTGTGACAGTTAATTTTTAATTGCAGTCGAAAAAATCTAGTGAGTAATGCAATCAACACCAGTAATAATATTATTGAACAGCTATTTGTAAAGACCTCTAGCGATACTAAAAATTAATTGTGGGTGCTGTATATTTTCTACCGAATTCGTCAAATGAGAAATTTAATGTTATTAATGATCAAATCAACTTTTAATTTCTTATATATGGAGATATACCATCTACAACGTGGCCAATTGATGAAATAGAGCTTATCACCAATAATCAATACTAACAAACCTCATATGAACAGAGTGTACATGGTGTTTTGTACTAATCTCATTACGTATGAAACACAAATATGTGACAGAAATTGGATTAATTCATATTCTTTATAAGTAATCGCAATATTATATGTAGTAAAAATTAAACCGTAAATTTATAAAATTAATTATTTTTATTATATTCAAATTTTCATAATAAATGTGATTTAACTATTATAATTAATTTAAGCCATAATAAATATTGTAATGAACACACTTTAGTGTAATAATGTACGTGCGTCGTGTCCATTTCAACGACCTATTTACTTATTAAAAAGTAGAATTAACTATCTGTTCCTTTTCCAAACGTTAATAAATAATTAACATGTTAAATTTGTCTTTATTATGTTTGTAAGGCATGGGCACATGTGCTAAGATCCTTACTAAAGAACCGACCCCATTAAATATAAATGAAGCTTAATACTTATCTTTTATGATGCGCTCATAAGTGTATAGCTATTACTAGTTTAGTTAAGCACTACTTTATTAAATATGCATTATTAGGAAATAATCTTTAAATTTTCTAGTTACTTTACTCATTGGATGTATTAGAATTAACAATTGCTTTTGTAATTTCAAAAATTAAAATTAATTCTATTTATTTTGGGTATATTTAAGAAAAAATTACAAGCGTAAATATAGTAAATTGAAGATTATTACAAATATAATCTTACAGCGATGTAAAATATTTACTGCGACTATAGTGTCTATAAAAAGAAAATAAAACGCTTTATAGAGTCTATAATTTTTATTATACTACAGTTAGGGCTGCAGTGTCAAATTACTGTTGAAATATATACTTCTTTTCCAATACTAAATCACTAGGTTATTTATTGGGACTACGTTTTAGGATAATCAAACGGATTCATTGTCTATAAATATATTACACAAATCTTAATATAAATTAATACACTTTATACATAATAAATAATAAATTGTTATATTGTGTTGATTGTTACATGCTTAAAGCATAGTTGGTGTTTTTTATTAATACCCTAAAATTAATTATTACATATTAACGTTTGGACGCATTATTATGCTCACATTAAACTTAGTTAACTTCAACTTTACTTCTCTTTAAAGTAGAATAAAGCTTTAAATTAAATCTTACGTTTGTTTAGGCATATAGTTTAATTGAAAGAATAAATATATCTAGGAGAGACACATGAAGTTTTGACTTAGTAAATTATTTTATCTATGATAGACTAAGCATGCCATTGTATTATATATTATTTGCACGATAAATTAAATCTAAAGTAAACCTTAGAAATTACACTATTGAATGAATATGTGTCAAAAAATACATGAACACTTGATAATGATAAATAAATAATTTTCAATATCTAAAACTAATTGCAGCAGAAATAATAACAAGAATAGGCCGATTACGTTAGGAAATAAAGTCGTATAAATATTACATTTCTATTATTACATAATTATGTGGACAATTTTCCTATTTCTCCTCGTACATAACAAAATAGTGGGGCTATTTCACGTTTTTAATTTTTAATCCACTAACAATTCTATTCACATTTATTCATTCGTGCAAACATAATAGTAGATATTAAAATGGTATTCTAATAGCGACTCATTTGTGAGTCCGGCTGGCCAGCTCTAATGTCACGCACCATTAGTGATATTCTTGAAGCTTAAAGCTGCGTTCAATATTACATTTTACCTTTTTCCATACACACAACACCGTGCGTTCACTTCACGCCTTGGAAAATCCCAGAATACCTTATATATATTTTTGTAAATGAAACAGAAAACATTAAATTAATTCAATAGGATATATATATATATATATATATATATATATATATATATATATATATATATATATATATATATATATATATAAATTTAGCTTAATTTATGTATGTATTTTATGTATTACTTTTTTAAATAGATCTTGTAAAGAAAATAAACTAAACTAAACTAAACTTAGTTTAAATTGTACTGTAAGGGATATTATTACAATATAATTAAATAATTATGATTTATGTGATGTATCTATAATTGTAAATGATGCCAATAAAGTTTTCTTTTTTAATTGTGTTACTAATTAAAAAAAGGAAAATGTTATACTATATTTTATTTTGTATTAATTGTGTTTACAATTGTGGTTTTCTGAATATATATAAAAAAAATTAAATGTTCAATTATTGTTTTATGTATTTTTTTGCGCATTATAAGTTACCTTAATGAGTTTAAATATAATATTTTGGCAGTGCTTTTCGCATAGATTTATTATGAATACCAAAAATTATTAGTAATTATTAATTAGTATTTATTTTTATGATTACTTTATTAATTATTAGGATTTAAATATAAGTTTCTTAAAATTAAAACTTATGAATGTTGAAAACAATAAGAAGATTTAGATTACTTTAAAAATAAAGAAATAAAGTGTTAACTGAATGCAAAGAACTATTTTAATTTTTATTTTCATTTAAATTAATCCGTTATAATCTGTATATTTAAACTTTTGCAAAGATACATAAAACAAAGTTTCTTCGGGAAATATCAACTATTCCACAATTATAATGCGATTTAAGTTTAACGCATTTAACAACAAAAGATTAATTCGAACCCACGCGATTAGAACTTTATAATTTATACATTTATCGTCACGAATACGAACATAAATAACTTATTTAAATTCGCTTCAAATATGTACATGCTGAAAAAAAAAACTTTATAATTCCTTACATATAAAGAGAAAGTTCGCCTAGAAAGTTTTATTGCCTTATGCAAACTCAATACGGCAGTTATATACATATTTATTTTCTAAAAAAAAGTTTAAATTGTACGAGGGAAGCAATAATATTTAATTTTCTGATTGGTTTATGGTATAATATAAATATCACGGCGTATATACAGTTTATTCTTTTCCTTATAAATTGTTTTGTGTTTGTGTTGCCTCTACACATATCGTTAAAAATATAAGACAAAAAAGTTCTATTACAATAAAGTTAATATCGAATGATTTATTGCACAAAATAATTTGATTTATTAAATTACATTATTTAAAGTATTAATTTTTAAATTTAAATTATTAATTCACATAATTATTAATTGTGCTTCTTATCATTTATATCCATGTTGATTCAGTTTGGTATTTCGTCTTAATATTAAGAAACAGACTAAACATAATAAAATATATTTAGTTGTTTAAGTTAAAGAACTTAATATATTTTATTATGTTATTATGTAATATATTTGTAGTAAATTAACAATAATTAAATAAAAATTAAATGAATTTACGTAATTTTATTTTAATGAAAATTACAAAATTAAATTATGAAAAAGTCATATTTATCAACACCTGCAGACACATGTTTCAATCTTTTAAAACTCATGACTATAGTTTTATTATAAACTTGATTAAAAAACAAGCAAATTAATTGGTAAAATAAATATGATGAAAAAATAAGTAAATTCTTCAATGTTACTAAGTATCAAAGAGGGGTATGTAATCAAATACACTTTACAACATTTATTTTTATAGCCTTGATATTCGGCTATGAAATACTGGAGAAGTTTACTTCAAAATTGGATAAGAGGATATTCTCCTTAATATTTTTCATCTCATGGTCTTTAGTCAAAGTGCGGGTAGTAACGAATTATCTGAATCTATAGTTTTAAAATATCTCTCCTTAAAATTTGTATCTGACCTTATTTGAATGTTTATAAAACATTATTTTATGAGATTAGAAATTTGTAAAAGATGATTTGCATTAAATACAGCACAATAAATTATGAAGTTTACGAAAGTAACCTTTACTTTGCTCTGCTTTTGTCAAAGACTTATTTAAGCATTTGATTGCTTCCTCTTACCCATTCTGGACATGTAATAGACAAGAGTTTTCAATCTTTTCATTAAGGGCTCTTGTAAGTAAATTTTCAATGTTTGAAACGTCTTCTGACATTCCTCTTTCTTAAGAATAGCGCTAATTAGCAATTTAGCAATATTGGAAATCACAGCAACATACCATCCATATAAAGTGCATAATTCAAGACAACTTGGAAGTTAGTAGGATTCCACCGTCAAAATCTTTTGCATATCAGTTGCCACATTCGAGTAGATATATCTTAGTTACTGCCGATCTTCCTTTGTTTAAAGATAATATTTTTTTGGACTAAGCTTTGATTCAGAAACACCTAATTCCCAGAATATTGCTTACAAATTCTTTCTATGATCCTCAAAGGTTCAAATCGTCAAGATAAACCAGAAAATTTTTAAATCTACTTTTTTAATATTGGATGCTCGTTTTTATTTGAGGTTTTCTCTAAATTTTATTTTACTTCTCTCTGCAATCAAAGTTTCTGATGCAAAGGTTATTCGGTTACTAAAAATGTTCTGTTTTTGATTTGAAATAAGTCTTCTTTCTCAATAACTCTAATGCTTTTATAACATTCTTGGAAGCTAGGTAGATGCCGTGTATTTCGAAAATAAATTCATCTTCTATACCAACTACTGTAATGCGGTCTTGAAATTATGCTAACGCAGATTTTCTTCATAAATTGTAACAAATTCTTCTGTTTCAGTTTATTATCTCCATATCATTGATCAAAGATTTGTGGTTTATACAAAATATTTCTTCTTTCAAAACATTAATAATAAGTGGTTGATTTTCAAAATTTTTCTTTAATTCACTATAATCGTGGCTTCTTCAGGTGAAGAATATACATTTTAATACCTAAATACTATGGTGATTTTTGTTGGTATTGTAACAGGGGGGGCACCACGCTAAGCAAAAATAATAGAAGTTGTGGTGCTTCCTGTTAACCTCCGGCTAGGCTCACTTGATGAATATTATAATTCCAAAAAAAAAAAAAAACTGTTACTTACCCTTGTTGCCCTAAACCTTTAGGTTTAGAGTTGCTGTCTTCTTTCACTCCAGGATTCTAACTTGACTTGGATGCACGAACGCACAACACATAGATTTAATGGCTTTAATTAATTTAAAGGGTTGCGAAATGAAAACTTGTTTCAGTGGTCAACAAATAAATTATTTGATTTATTCAAATAAAAACATAAACAATTCAAATCTATGAACATTAAATAGAAAAATACAAATTACAAAAACAAATGTATAACTATTAAAATCAAGATTTTACACTCGCGCATATAAGAAAAATAATAAATGATTCGTCGTTGACTTACTTTATAAGAGAAAAAAAAATTACTTAAGTTGATATTCAACGACAAAAAAAAGATCATTAATCAAATGCAAACCAAATTTAGAACCACTGTTCAAAAATATAAGAAACCACTAACTTAAAATTCTCAAAAACCACTTTCGTCAAAATTGAAAAAACCACTCTTGTCAAAAATAAAGAAGCCACTCGTTCGAAATTCACAACAACCACTCTTCAAAAATCGTAAAACCACTAGTTCAAAATTTGAAAACCACTTTCGTCAAAATTGAAAAAAACACTCTCGTCAAAATTTAAAATACCCACTTGTTCAAATATAAAGAAGCCACTTGTTCAAAATTTTAAAAACCACTCCCTCAAAGTTTTAGAAACCACTAACTGTTTCAGGGCAGTTCGAACAGTTTTGTTACAGGGAGAAGGCGGTGGGGTATCTCTTCTCCTATTGGTTAATACGAGTGGCTGGGGATGTATTTGCATCCCTTCTCGTAACGCAAAGGGCGCGCGCCTTCGCTCTTCAAAATGCCTAACGCCGGGAACCAGTACGGAGCTACAACTGCGTAATCAAAATTAAATTTGATTACAAAAATAATAACAATTTACAAATTAATGTTTTACATGTTGCAGTTGTAACCACCGTACCAACGATAGGACTTCTACCATTATTGCTAGTTAATCGACGATGTTCCCTTTTATAAATTTTCGACGATGGTTGTGGTTATTAAAAAAAAACTACATTTTAAAATCATGTATACAAAAATAACTTGACTGATGTGGTCTTTGTAGTGGTCGAGTTTGATTATGGTTTGATTTAAATTAATATGAACATATAAACAAATAAATCGTTTAATTAAATGATGTCGCAGCTGTACGGCAGTATTTTTCGCGTACTTTCCCAAAATTACGTCTGACAATAGGCCGGCTGTCTTTAAACAACCGGTCGCTGTAAAGGGTGTAAAGGGATTATCAAATTTGTCCGAGCGTAATCTTGGGGCGTAACGAATACCTAGGAAAATATTTGGTACAGCTTTCTTGGGCGTAACGCAAAACTTATGTTAATTTTTACGAGTGTAAATCTTTCATGAAATCCTAATCCTAAACTACTTATCTAAACTTATATTAAATATATACAAATATACAAATTAAACTCTCAATGTATGTAATACTGACTTTACTCATTTTAAAACTAATTTGATTTAAGAAGCTGATTCTACCAAGTATAAACATGTGGGTACCGACGTAAAAAGATCAAAATTATGTTGCCCGAAAATAATTATATATAAAAAACTGACTAAATCAAAGTTACGGCGATTCCGCTGAAGCGCCGGTAACAGAATGAGTGAGAAGAGCGTGGGACTTGCGCACCAGGATGAACGTTCTTATAAGAGTCAAGTTGGATAAAACCTGTTGAATCGGTGTTAATGGTTGTTACATCAAAAATGACTCTGATAAACACCTTGCCTGCTGATGCCACGGAACCTTTTAGCGGGAGGTGACAGAAGAACAATTAACTCCGATGTATACTATGGGACACTCCGAAGACTATGAAGGTCCATCAAGAATAAAAAGCATTTGAAAAGGCAACGCTTCAACCCCATCGTCGAACTCAAGAACACTGTGAGAGACTTGGTCTCGTCACAGCTAGAGGAGTTTTGGAAACATGGACTCCTTTGACTCGTCAATTAATTAAATTATTGTAATCAGACCCATGGTGTATAACTTCAGTAAAGAGTTCATTTATACCTACAGTGTCATTTCGTAACTTTATATTTGAACACTCCTAATACTTTTAGAGGCTTCGATCACAAGAGCAGGACCGAATAAGATCACGCATTAAATTGATCGAGCGGCTTCTAAATCCTCCAGACTTTCATCTGATTTTTAAGAACGGTAACATACTACAAATGATCAACATGTTTATGGTGTGTTTGGTCATACCTTATTCATAAATGCTTTACTTAGCCCGCATTCTACATTGAGATATTTTCATTTGTTGCATCCTCACGCAGTGCTAAAATCAATGCGTTTGGGATTTAATTAAAATTCGTTTGTTAAAAACAACTTGCATTTTCATCCCATAAGCACTAATTCTTCCAATTTCTACTTTTTTTTTATTTTACCGATGTTTCTAAAGTTACCTTAAAGGAAGATATCATCAATTTAAAATATTTCTTGAGAGTTATAGAATTCTCAACAATTTCTCTTCCAATCTTTCAGTATTTTCAACGATAATTGATAAAGTGTTTCCTTCAATATCAAAACAAAACGTACTTGAATTCTAACATTCCTCTTGCAATTTCTGTAATATATTTTACTTGTCGATTGTATCAAAATCTTGTTTTTTCCGTCTATACTTTGTGGTTATTTCGCTTATTACATTGAATTTTAAAAAATATCTCTAAAATAATTCTAAAATTTTCAATTAACTGTTTCAAAATAGTTAGAATTAACTGAACAGTATGGATGCAACTACATTGATGAAAGAAAATTGCATGCCTCTATAGAAAAATGGTACTCGAGACCTCTAGCTTTCTAAGCAAATATTTTAGCCACTGAGCAGACCTGAAACTTGATATTACTTTTATTTAATTTTATCGTATTTCTGACTCTCATAATATAAAGAGTTCATATAAATAAATCATTTTTAGAAAGGATTTTAGATTGGATTTCTTGTTAACGACTGGTAAGTGAGCCATCATCAATTTTAATAATTTTTCAAATACATTTTGTTTAACTATTTTATTTGTACCGCCACAATTTAATATTTTTCAAATATATAGTATAATGATATTCATAGATCCACACGATCAATTCTTCCCCAGAAAAGATGATCGTCCGGCTCGTCCATAGATCTGGAACCCCTGAGTAGGCACTATCTAGTAGGCCATTGCATCCTTTTGAAAAATTGATCCAAAGGGTTTTTTGGAAATCCAAAATCAGCTTCAATTTAGAAAGCATTGAGTTTGGAAGATATAGAAAGAAACTAAAGATATTTAAGGCATTTAGAATAGCATAAGGACTAAAGAGGAGTACAGAATATAGAAATTTGCAATTTAAGGTTAGTTTCATCTCTCTTGAGAATTTACAAAACTAGTTGCCAAATTACACAAGAGTGACCTCTAGATGTAGAGACCAACTAATTACGAATATGTATAAACCATAACTGTAGAAATACAAGTCCAACTAATATGTAGAGTTTGAAGTCCAACTAATATCAAGGATATCAAAAGGAAATCTAATAACCAGGATAAAATAAGTAACAAAAAAATGGATGAGCTAAAAGAAAGAAGAGATAAGAGCCATAGGATATATTAAATGGATGCAGAGAAGGGGATTGTGAATAGACTGTGATCAGGGGCTTTTCAAGGAAAGAAGTGAAAAGAATGGAATAAAAGAAGTAGTAGGATTTGGCCATTTGCCCCTGGTAGTAGAGATACAGATGGACAAAAATAACAAATCGGAGCAAAAACAAGTATGTGAGTAATTGGAGATTGATGTAAAAGCCGCTAGGATAGGGATATAATGAACCGGCTAGAGTAGGTTAAAAATAGTTGAATGGAAGAGTTGGATATTACTATAATATTTAGTGGACTACGGAAGAAAAGTGAAGGGAAAAAAAGGGAAAATATGCACTTGGTTTGATAAGGCATACAGACATGCATAGAGAGAAGTAAGAAAGGCAATGAAATAATGCAAACGTAGCGGATTAGCTGAGAAACACGTGACGGTAGCACGAAATAAGTTTAATAGTATATGTGAAAGAAAAAAATACAGGTCCTGGATCGAACGAATGAAGAATTACGAATATGTACAAGTAAAGCAAAAATGTGTAACATTTTAAAAATGGGAAAGAAAGAGACAAATATGAGTATCTTTAAAAAAACAAATAAAGAAATGTAGATAAAACAGTGGACGTCATTGCGAGAATCGATTAGAAAAAGTGCTTAGGAAAGGACAAGCGGATAGAGTAGTGAAAAAAGCAAAGTATGGATCCTGTCATATGGTATTATTGGCGAGAGATTGAGAAGGAACGCAAGACATGTTTAAGGTAGTGAAAAGATATATGAATAAGAGGAGACTCTGTGTGAACGTAGGGAAGATGAAGTAGATGAGGTTTAGGAATAAAGAAAGGGAGAGAAGAGTAAAAGAATTAGAATGGAAGGGTGAGGTAGTTGAAATTATTGAGGCATATTTAAGTACTTAGGATTCATTTTTAAAATTACATTCGGTAACGTGATACATGTAAAATGGCTGCAAGGAAAGGCAAACAAAGTGTGGAATATTATGAAAGGGAACTAGGTAAAATAGTTGGTGAGCAAGATGCGTGTATGCATTCGATTTTAACCTATGGAGTGAAAGTTTGGGAAACAATCATGTGATTGCATAGAGAAACAGCAACTATGGTTTCTGAAGCATATTTTGGGGATTGAAAAGTCAACTCCCGGATACATAGTGTTTCAGGAAATAAATAGAGTAAGTCTGCAGTGCGAAACAATGAAGATAAATGAAGTTGTGTGGATTAGAGAAGGCGAAACTAGTGAAAGGGGTATGAAAACCGTGCATGTGCGTCTGAGAATCTCAGTGGAGAATAGAGAAAAAGAGAGTGTATTAAAAACGTAGGCTTATTGGAGAATGTAGTCATTACAAGATTAGAGCATGAAGTAAACGTAGGGGCTTGGATGAAAGAGAAAGGAAAGGATGTGGAAATTCATTAAAAACAGGGGTTTTATTGAAAAAAGTGGTTACAATAACTTGTGGAAGATGGCAAGTGCAGGCGGGGGTGCCAAGTCATCTGAATAAAAATCAGCTCGATATAAAGGAAAAGGTCACTCTGGTAAGAGCTAGATAGAGATAAGGAGGGAAAGATAGAAATAAGCATAGACATGGCCAAGTAAGGAATAGAATACATCAGAAACAAGCATAAACTTGTCACCAAAACACTGCCTTATTACAAATAGAGTCCAGAAATAATAGTCGAAAATGTCACACACAAAATGTATTGGGATCGCACAATTATTACTGATAAAATAATACACCATAATATACCTGATATCACCCTGATTGACAAAACAAATAAAACAACCTACCTAATTGACATTACGGTGCCAAACACACACAAATTACAAAAACATATACAGAAAAATTTCTAAATATAATGATCTCACAATAGAAATAAAGTCCCTATGGAGAATGGAGAAGGTGGTGATTGTACCAATTATTCTGTTAGCTACGGGTGTAATTCCCAAAGTATTGCACATGAGTTTACGGAACATTCAGCTAGCACTATACATATACATTGAATAAGAGAAGACAGTAATACTCAACACGTGTCGTATAGTCACAAACAACTGAAACAAACATTTAAACTACACAAAATTAATAACATGACTATTGATTTTTACCTTGCACCGATCAATGAATAGCTACGGGCAATTTTGCCTTGCTATGAAAACAAAACAAACATAATAATAATACCCTAGTATAACTAATTAAAAATAAAACAGATAAAATTAGCAAGCTCGAACAACGTGTAACAACTGCCAAAAAATGTAATTGGACGAATAGGATGAGCTTCTGAAGCAGGATTGCAGAACATAAAAGTGCATGGGAAAAGAAAAAAGAACACATCAACCTATGCAATCATCTGCTGTCCAATAACCACACCTTTAACCATAAATTGACTAAAATATTTATTTATAATAGACTTTTAGCTGTTTTAGTATTTTTGTATTTTTTTTAAATAGTATGAGCTAATACAGGGCCCGGCAGAGAAGCATGATGTTTTTGGAACCCGTATAACTCAGCGCAGAGGCAGCATAACGCTTTCGGAATGGTTGATACATCACATGATCACCAAACCTTGCCATTTTGTTTGGTTTAATCGTTATGGAACCATGTCCTCTAGAGCAACACGAATTTATTTACAACATTTACATCGAAAGTGGGCATTCTGTGGTTGCTACATAAAGTATACTTTGAACACAATTTAATCTTGAATGGTACGGTCATGTTCCTAGGCAAAACAACATCCTGAAATGGGTGCAAAGTATCCATACATACATACAGGAACATTAAAGCTTGGAGTAACTTGAGGTGGAGAAAGAGGTATCAGAACTCCTGAAAATGTGGCTCGAGTTAGGGCAGCTATGGAAGCAAGTCACCATGCTGCGTGTTTTTTCCTTCCAGAGTTGACAAGGCGTAATGTTGATATTAGAAAATTATTTTTTCAGAAAGATAGGGGAAATTTGCCATACCTCAAGGGAGCCTATGGAATTTTTGAGAAAACAATTTTCAGGACGACTTATTTCGCTACGAGGGGACACCGAGTCGCCTCCACAATCGCCTGATCTTACGCCCTAAGATTTTTTCTGTGAGTTAAGAAACCACGAACGCTTGATCATGTTGGAAGAATGCATGAACAACTTCTCTACTTGACTTGAGGAGTATGTAGAAAAGAACGGAGATCACTTAGATGACATGTTTTTTAACCTTTTTTAACAAACAAAACATTTTATTTGATTGAAAATTCACGGAGTTATGAATTTTTCAAAAACGTCATACTTCTCTGCCAGATCCTGTATAAATGGGTCAAGGAAATGTATATCTTTTAGTTCGGAATATATATAATTTCTCATATTGACTAGATATTGTTACATAATTTGCGGTTTCATATATTTTATAATATTTGATATAAAACTTTATAAACATAGAAAGACTAGACGATTTAAATACAACAACACAGAAGTGTTGAATTTTAGGAGTACGTGAAAATCACAAAGAAGTGTTTAATTGCATATTTTAATTTTCGTCAAACAGCGTTGCCACACAATTAGATACACTTAATTATTTCTTTGTACGCTTCACGAACACCGCAATTACATAATAATAATTGTTAAATTTTCTAGCATGATAAAGGGATCCCATTTCAACAATGTATTTATTTTGTGGAATTGAAATTTTAGTGGGTTTCATTATATATATATAAGACATCCTTTTATAAAAGTCGATAGATATTGATAAATCTCCCCACGCACTGAAGATGAGTAAATAAGGAATTCGCATGGCAATAATAGGGACGGTTTCCGGTTTATGTATCAATTTTAGAGTAGAGACGAAAAAAAAAATAGCTGAACGAAAATTGTATTACAACGTAACATTACCGGGCTTCATGAAAATGAGTTTCGCATGCAAAATGATAAAATGATCCCGGGTAACGAATAGGTATAGGTTTGAAAATTCTCAATTTTGTCCTCATTTATATTTCAGGGGTTTCGCGGAGAAAGGCATTCGGATATATATAGTTGTCCGCCCATTAAATGCATTATTCAATGTTCGATTATATCGCCCGGATTGAGGTTCGAGTACCAACTAGACAGGTGTGCTGATACGTAATTAACTGCATAATTGTTTGCCCATTGATTTGTTAATGATAATATACTTTACTGTCGTCTTAGCTATATTAATAATTCAATTAACTTTGCTACAAAAAGTTTAAATAAGAGCTAAGAGAAGTCTGAACAAAATAAAAGTGATACACATAGATAATTCAATATTAAAAATTCTATGAATAAATATGACACTATTAAAGGGTATATAAATGGCTATAACAAAATAGAATATGGAAAAATATGAAAGTTGTTTAAAGCACATATTTTGCATATAAATAGCAAAAGTTAAATAACCCAAAAATCAACATTTCAAGAAAAAGAAACATACAAAACAAAAGTTAGATATCACAAATTAATTTCATTTTTAGAAAAATATAACAAAAAGTTTAAGGAAACAAAGTGTTTCTAAAAATATTACTAGTACTAGTATAGATACTCGTATGCTTAATTGAAGGTTTGCTAGTTGCTGTGTAACAGATTCAACGTTAAGAGAATGACTAATTCCAATTAATGATTATCCTCGCCTAATTCGTCTATCAGCAATCATACTTTGAAAAATGGTCTGCCATTTATCTGCCACACTAATGTAAAACTAAATGCTTAATAGAATAATATCTATATTCTTATTCTATTAAGCATTAGATAACTAGATAATATCCTTACTATTGCATCTGTCGTAAGATATCCAAGGGAATGTTGTAAAAATCTTGTTAGGTAACGATTAAAATAATACAACAATTACAATTATATTTTAATTAAACATTGAAAAATGAGATAAAATAATCAGTTATTGAACTAGAACGAAATAAGTACGTTACAAGAAAAGAATTACTTGTAGTACTAATGTTGGGGGATCATTTCCAAAAATATTTCTGATAAAATAAAACAACACGGTTGAGAGGGATCTATTGTTGATCACGATACAAGCAGATAAATATGATATTCTCCTACTATGGAATGTTCAAAAATCCAAAAGAGTAAGTCACAATATAGCTATAAAGGATATCGGGGTTTTAACTTTCACAGTAAACATTAAGTTGGTTAAATTCACGTAAACATAGAAGCTTTATCTCGAAAATTAGATTGATGAGGCCATTACTTGTTGAAACTCCATATTATCACTTAATAAATCACTGACGTAATGTAAGTTATCTCGAAAACCCAGAACTTTGTAAATACTACAACAACGCGAAGTCGAGCAAAGATCAAGAATGGCCAAAGAATTTAGAAATTAAGTTAATATAGAAGAGTTTTTGAAGGAACAGGAGAATAATTCTAGTAATTTTAGTAACGAAATGAAAGAAAAATAATTCCAGGATAACATCACCAATTATCGAAAACAATAAAAAAAGATAAGCAAATTGATGGACAATACAAAAAACCGTGAGATCAAAGTTTGTTAAGGGAAAATTATCTAAGGTAATCACGATTTATATAAAATACTCAAATTAGAAAGAGTAATATTTGGTAATTATAACTGAAAAATGATATCGGACAAATATCCACTACGTCCATGCTTAGAGGTGTTGATTCTTTCGTTAAAGTTATCTATTTTTCAAAAAATTGTCTGCTAAATATCAAATGCTTTGCTTAGATCGAGAAATTATCATATTTAAAATAATTTACGTACTGAACTATTATATTATTAACTATTAATGTTAATTCTATAAAAGTATTTTTGATTTAAATAAACATCAGATAATCTGAGGATTTCTTTGGTTTTAATCAAGGTCTTAGTGTTTTCTTCAAGTTAAATTTTAATAATTGCTATTCATTTTTGCAGAGGTATATTCGTAAATAAATTGTTAATATTAGGGAAACTAATTTTGTTTTTATTAAAGAATTAAATCTCATTTGACAAGTTTAAAAAAGTAATGGCTTTCCAATATAAAAATAAAGAAAGAATTAAAGAAATATATTTCAACTTTCAGTCAAAAACAAATAAAAATTAAGAGTCATTAACATATACGCCGTCAAGGAGCCATACCTCCCTCTTAAACCGGGATTCTGGTAGGAAGTGGATCATGCCGATTCAGAGGCCTTGCAGTTAGCAATGGAGAAGTGTAAGTTCGCTAGCACCGACCCAGAATAAAAAGCCGACGAGTTCGCTGCAATACTCAGGATAGTGACTAGTTAATCCCAAGAAGAAAAGTTACCACCAGGATAAGAGTGTACTGATGGTGTGAGGAGATCAAAGCGGCGGTGGACAGGGTTAATGCTGTCCAAAGGCAACTCACCAGGGCCAAGAGTAGCTGGATCTCCTATGCTCAGGAACTTGAGGAGTACGTCAAAGAGGCTAAAGTATCTTTGAAGACGGCGACTAGCAGTAAAGCACTTGCCTGGAACAAACTCCAAACTCTTGTCTGAGATTAAAGGCGGCCCCTGGGAAAGACCGTATAAGATAGTCACCAGAAGATCAGATTCTTGTGTTTGTAGAGATGTCGACGGTGTTGGGGACCCTGTTCCTACCGTACACGGGACACGGGCGGAGAACAGATCCCGACCCTGAGATCATTCTCTTCACTGAGGAGGAAGTGGCAAATGCACTACAAACCTCCCTAATAGGAAAGCTCCTGGACCGGCAGGAATATCAAACGAGGCAATTAGGACGTTCATAATAAACCGACCAAGCATCACCACCAACCTGTTTAATAGCTGCCTCTGGGGAAGCATCTATCCATGGCGCTATAAGGAGGCGCGCTTGGTAATTCTCCCCAAGGACGGTAATTCTCCTACATCTCCGGACCCCTGTGCCTCTTGGACACTGAAGGAAGTGTCCTAGAGAAGCCTATCCATTAACTAATCAACAACGGTGGCCACTCATCTCGTCAATAGGAATTCATGAAGGGAAATCCACAGTGGCGATCTGAGGAAAGTTAGGAGGCTGATAGACCAGGCGAACCAGGGACCGCTGAAGAGAAGAAGGCACTGCCAGTGATGAAGGCATTGGCGAGAAGTACAGCCGCTCATACCTTGCCCTGTGAAACGTGCTAAAGCTCGAGATGTCAGAGAACGTAGGAGAGGTCAGGTTAGGGGGGGGGCTGGGGACGGAAGCTCTCACACCAGGGCCATTTATCTTTCTAGACGGAGGACAGGAAGATGGAGGGGAACAGCATTCTGCTACTGGACCAGGACGTAGCTGTAGCCCTTAGAATCAAGTACCTGAGAGTGCAGATTGAGGCGAACTCCAACTTCAGTAGCCAGATGTAGTAGAAGGCGATAGGAGCAGCGTGCATGGCAGCACCACATTCCCGTCTGATTGCGAACACAGGAGGGCCATCGGAGGCAAAGCAGCATTGGGAGCAGCAAAGTCGAATGTACTGTACACTATACAGTGGGCCAAAGCATGAAATTATAATGAAAAAACACGATCGTTTTGAGTTTAGCTTTTATTTTGTAGATACTGCTACAATTGTTTCACCACACAGTGGCTTCATCAGGCAGATGAATAATGATTTTAAATTTATTACAATCGAGACTTAAATACTACATAACACTATGAATATGGGGGGGGGGTATTGCAGGTACAAAAATTATAAATTAAGTAATGGTGAATTGTTGAGCTCCGTTTGTTCATTTAGTAAAATATGGCGTTTATTGTACCTGCAATACCCCCCCCCCCCCCACATTCATAGTGTTATGTAGTATTTAAGTCTCGATTGTAATAAATTTAAAATCATTATTCATCTGCCTGATGAAGCCACTGTGTGGTGAAACAATTGTAGCAGTATCTACAAAATAAAAGCTAAACTCAAAACGATCGTGTTTTTTCATTATAAGTTCATAATGGAGTTTCGCCAAGTAACAGCCTTATCAATCCAATATTTCAAAGCATGAAAAACCCCGACCAAAATGAAAGTTTACCGAGAACTAGTTCATAAAAGTAGATGAAGAATGCACTGACGTAAATAAATTCAGTGCTGGAATGACATTCCAGTCGCCAATCTACTGACCCGACAAAGTTGAGCTAACCATAAACAGTAAAAAGTGGCCGTTTTGAAAGCTGCTATTAGGAGTGTTCTACAATCATATTTCGGAAATCTGGCCTTGATTTGCAGCTTCCAATAATGGGTGGCACTCTGATAGGTGAGTTTCACACATATACATACGAATGGTTTGAATATATCTTTACAAATATCGCGTTCCTTTTAAGAAAAAAAAAAACAAAAAATTTTCTAGGGTCCAAATTATCTTGAAGTAAAAGTGGGTCACTCAAATTATTAATAGTGGAAAATATCTTCAAATCATCAGCATAAGCCAGCATATTACAGGTTAAATAATTAATTAAATCATTAATGTATAATATGAATAATACTGGTCCTAGGTTTGATCCCTGAGAAACTACGGAAGTAGAAATAAATTCAAATGACTTGTAACCATTGTACATTACATAAATCATACGATTACATAAATAGGACGTTATTAATTGTCTAATAGAATTATATAACCCAAATGCTTCCAGCTTTCTCAAAAAAAAAAAAAATGTGATCAATTGTATCAAATGCACGGGAAAATACGTCTAAATGATGTCTAATTGACCACTGACCAATTGAAGAATAGTCATTCTGAGTATCAAAAATCAGATCAAATCAAAAATACAAAAGTAAAACACGAATTATTTTTTGAATGTTAGACCGTAAAGTTAAAAATGCTGTTACGGAAACTGCACCGTCTCAGCGATGTTACATTTGCATTGCAACATCCAAAGATTTCATTTCATGTTTCAGGATTTCGTCATTGTATGCCTGGATTAGATTTATAAGTGGTTTCGGCATGCAACATATAAATCCGGCGTTAATGAGAGAAGTAAAAAATGACAATCCCGCTCTGCAGAGCAAAAATAACACGTCGCAAACCTTAAACCAGCCATTTAGAAACAATTTTCTGAATTATTTGGCACATCGAACGATAGTAACACGGCTAGACGTTTTTTTATAAAATGTGTCAGTAACTGCAAAAATATTGAGTATCTATGAAAACATTATAGCGATGAGCAAAGTCTTTTTTCAAGCAATGTCGAGCGGGTGTACCATCAATATTTAGAAATTCAAAAATTATAGTCTCTGTGTTGCGAAGCGTTATGTTGAATTGTATTCGTATTATCCCATACTGACTTCTGTACACATTGTGTTAATTCACGGTTACGCCATTTCACCGCTTCCAATTGGTCAGTTATCTGAGAAAATGTTCCCGCGTAAAAAAATGACATTTGTATTCAACGGTCTCCTCATATCGTTCGACCCACTCATTTCTTCCCTGCAACCTCCAACACCAGATGATAGTAAACCATTACTACAGTTGGAGAATTATTACCTGTACTATCTTCAAGCGAAAATATAGAGGGCTATATTGAAAGCGATGACGAAGTGGAAGAAGGTGATGCCAAATGCGATTGTGATTTTTGAAGTTACACCATTTCTATATATTTTTGAAGACTATAGAATAAATTTTATACTATTTCCTCTATTTATATTATTTACGAAAAATCTTAATATATTCGTTTCGGAAGATCAATTTGGACAGTTACTATATTTGTACATGTTTATGAATATTTGTTCCGCCATATTGTATCCGCAATTTTGAATTTTGAATTTTTGACATCAAATTCGTAATCAGCGACCCCAAGAACCATATGGAAAACAATTTGAAGAATATTCTTACATGTCCTTATATTTTGACCAGGTTTTTTCATGCTTTACCCACTGTGCGCCACCCCGACGTAGGCGGCACACCAGAGCACAGCGGGTAGACTGGCTACAACAAGCCAAGCTCTGAAGTAGGGCGCCCTGCATGTTTCGATGGATGTCATCGAAGTGCTATCGTCCATTCCTCCACCGGATCCGGAAGTAGCTGCAAAAACCGAAGTTCATAGAAGGGGTTCCGCGCAGGGAGGCCAGTGCAGATGGTGTGTACAGCAGGAAGAAGACACGGCATTCCACTGCCTATTCGAAAGCCCTAAATAGCACATTGAAGAAGGAGAAATGGAGGAGCGTCTGGGACACCGTTTAGTCCAGGAAACCAGTGGAATTGGTGAGCAGAATGGTCGGGGCCGAGTACATCTAGAAGTTTGTCGCCGCAGCCTGCGCCGCCATCCTAAGAAGGAGGAAGACGTTCCTTAGGGGAGACACATTATGTCCAGCAAGGAGCCGGATAGTAATGAGTTGTTTATTTGTTTTCTTTACTGTTAAAATCAACCATATAATTTGTATAGTTGTTTATTTAGTGTTATTTGCTTGATAATTGTTTGTAATTGATTGTTAATTGTTAAAATTAAAATTATTAATAAAGATTGAACAAGGACGAGGTAAGATAAGAACAGGGTGCATCGGTGAAGTATTATCATATTTTCATCTTTGTGCCCGAATCCTTGCGGCTACCATGTCCCTAAAGAAGCATACATAGGAGTGAAAGCCAGAAAATATATAAAATGCTTATTACAAAAGAATAAACTAAAACTAGCAAAAGTTTGGGAAAACAATCAAAGATAAACAGAACTTAAGGCAAAAAATTTGGATCTACATGCTAACTTCCAATGAGTGTCCCAAATAGACAACCAGATATATTTATAAGGGAAATTACAGAAGAACATAAAAAGTGTTCCAGTACAAGAGAGAAAAATTCACATTTCTCACTCACCCTCACAGAAGAAAAAATAAGTGAAGACAAAAAAAAACAAAATGTAGATAATTTGGTGCTCTAAAATGCATGGAAGGTAATAGAAGGAAAAAAAACAGACACAACCCAAAATTCAATTCCATAATGCCAAACTTAATACAAATCAACCTATAACGTAGATTTAATAACTGAACATACCATTCCGTGCTCGAATAAGAAACATAGGTTTTAAGCTTTGTTTAAAAATCTTGCTTTTAGATGTGAAATGATAAAAGTTCACAATTTATAAATTAATCTTTAGCTAATGTTGTTTTTCCACAAGCATTAAAACTAGCGATAGTTATGCCAGTACATAAGAAAGGCGACTTTAATATTATGGCAAAATATAGGCCCATAGGTCTTTTATCAACTTTTTCGAAACTTTTTGAACATAGTAAATTATTTTTACAAAAATTTAATATTATGCCCGATAAGCACGGATTTACCAAACATAAAAATATAAACACAGCATTATGTGATTTTACTGATTTTATACATTGTGCCTAGGAAAGGGGCCAGGTTTCCAGTGGAATGCTGGTTGATATGTCCAAGGCATTTGGCTGTATTAACCATAACTTACTTCTATACCAGTTATACATATAATTACGGTTTCCGTGGTACTGTTTTTAATTGGTATAAATCTTATCTCTCTAACAGAAGCGAAAATGTAGAATTAATAAAGAAGGTGAAAAGTTATAGTCTGGTGATTTGGATATAATCACGGGTATTCCGCAGGGAAGTATACTGGGCCCTTTTATTTTTAATGTTTTTATAATAATATCTACAAGCAGTCATCTCCGAGGTTAAATATTGTAGGTTATGCTGACGGCCCCAGTCTTTGTGTCGTAGGAAATTCAGTTGATGATATGATTTTAAATAAAGTACACGCAATAAATGCAGTCACTTAATAGTTCAAAAATAATAACTTATTACTAAATATAAAAAAAAGGGCTGAAAGACTGGTCGATAGCCATGAAACAGAAGACCAATTATGTTAGAATTTATTTTATTTTATACATTAGAAGTATTATATTTTATTTTCATTCTGTGAATAAAGATGTTTAGTAGTAGTAGAAAAAAAAAACACGCCAGTAGTGGCGCATTCGGTTGCGGCCGAACTAGCGTTAGCGAGAGTGCAGCAACGTTAGTTCGGGTCAGCAGTTGGATAGGTGACCGGTACCATTCACCATTGGGATACAATTAATGGTGCATTAGAGAGATAAATACACAAATGACACATGGCGGAAGGACCACGTGGTCGATAGCGGATTGGTCGATGCCAATGTAGTGAAGTATAGATAACAGAACCTTGTGATCTAGGGTGTCAAAGCTTTACTATAGTCTAAGAGTATTAGAGCAGTAACTAGGCCTTAATCAGTTGCTTGCAATATATCATCCGTCACATTAAGAAGTGCTGTAGTGCAACTATGCCCTTTTCTGAAACCGGACTGAAATTTAGGCAGAATATTATATTTTGATAAATGATGCTTTAGCTGATTAGTTATAATAATTTCTAAAACTTTAGAGAGTACAGGGAGAATACTGATGGGTCTTAGATGACATAACTCGATTGGATTTTTATTCTTAGGTAAGGGAATAATTAAAGACTTCTTTTAAGCAATTGGAAATATGCTTTCTAATAAGCAGATGTTAATTATATTTGTAATAAATGGTAATAGAAAGGGACAGCACATTTTAATAATATTTATATCTAGTCCATCAGTTCCCTGGGCTCTTGATTTAGTATTGTTAATAATTTTGTGAATATCCATACTTTCGACAAGTGAAAATTTAAACCGTGAAGAAAATTTAGTAAAAGTGCTATTTTTATAATAAGCTATAGTGTCGCTATTAGAACTTCATGATGGTATTGAATTTAGGAAATAATCGTTAATAATGTTTGGGTCTCCAAGTATTTTATTGAAGTTATCATTATTTGGTGCGCTATTTAATGATTTTAGTTCTCGCCATAAAGTTTTGGGATTCGCAGAATGTATTTTGTGTTGAATATATGCTTTTTTTTTTTCGTTTTTATTGCAATATTAGTGTAATTGCGAAGCGATTTATAATAATTCCAAGTAGATGGATTTCTTGTTTTGTTAAACTTAGCTCTGGCTTTATTTTTTTTTTTTGGCGATATTAGAGTTCAATATTATCAGTTAGCCATGGTGGTTTTGGTTTATATATTTTGATTGTTTTGTATGGCGTTAGCTTATTTAAGGTTTGCAAACGACAATTGTTTAATGTATCAATTTTATCATTGACATCAGTTAAGTAAAAGATATTATCTAAACAAGAATATTCTAGGTCTCTGGACAAGTCTTCAGGATTCAAATGTTTAAAATCGCGATATGTGATAAACGCTGGTTTAAAAGAAATTGAATCAGTCTTAATTTCCAACACAAATGACTTTTTCGCAAAAAGAAAAAGCTAAATCAATGGAATCTTCAAGTTGATTAACAAATAGTTCGTGATGTATGGTTTCTGGTCGATATAGAACACCTATAGCAACCTTGTTTATTGAGATCCACAATTGCTCAATACAGTCGACCGCTAGCAGTGATAGTGTGTGCACGTGCGAATAGTCGAGAAAGGTTATCAGGACGCAGTGAGCGATATTGTTTTAATTTCTTTTCATTTGAATTACGTTTATTTTAATATTTAAGTTATCATTATTACTTTAGTCTAGTAGTGTTAAGTTTAGTCGTAGGGCCCGTGCGGGCCGAAACCGTACAAAAAGCGGCTTAGCCGCAATGTCCGAAGACATGGAAATCGGTCTTGATTTAAGTAAAACGGGTACTGACAGCCACCCATTAACTGGCCATCCATTAGCTGCTCTAATCAATGCTCATAAGATACATAATCAATCGAATGTGAACCACGAGAGTATAAATGTAAACAATGAAAACGTGATAGGCAACGCAGCGCTGGAAGACGTCGTGGCAAAAAATCTCGCGAAGACCGCGAGCGTTGAATATAAAAGTAACTTGCAGTATAATTCATTTGTTGTTTATATTGAGAGTAAAAATAATAATTTAGGACGCGTACATCCCCTAAAAATTGGAGCAATCTTACACAATAATGCGCAATTAAGGGGTGACATTAAAGAGATCGCTCGGGTCGGTAGAAACCGTGTAAAGGTCATATTAAAATCGGCAGCGGCCGCTAATCTAATTGATTTTGATTGCACATAATATTACAGCATACATACCACGTCATATGACTGAAAAGAAAGGTGTAATAAGATTTGTTGACACAAGTTTTGACGAGGAGTACATATTAAAAAATATTTTATCAGATGTAGAAGTTCTTAATGTGCGTCGATTTACGCGTAAAGTTGTAGAGGACGGCAATGTTAAGTACGTTCCTCGTCAAACCATGGTGTTAACTTTTGCAGGTCTTCGTCTCCCAGATAAAGTTAAAATCAGTTATGTCAATTTTCCAGTTGATCCTTACGTCCAACCTGTAATGCAATGTTTTAAATGTCTCAAGTTCGGCCACATCAGTAAACAGTGCAATAATAGCCAACAAAATTGTTTGAAATGTAGTCTTGTTCATGAAGGTACTTGCTCTGCAGACATTCCGTTTTGCATAAACTGCAAATCAAATACACACACGCCCACATCTAAAGAATGCCCCCGGCATATAAAACAAATTAAAATTAAAAAGATCATGGCTGAAACCAATCTTTCTTTTGTGGAATGCGAAAAAATATGCGATAACCCCGCGTCATTTAATAATATAGTGTCTACTAACAGATATTATAGCTTAACTAATAATAAAGATTTTCCTGATATAATTTCTAATAAGCGACAATACAACCCAGGTTTATCACAGACTGGGAATAATCTACAAACTGCCTCCCAAAACAAAATAAAAAAAGTAAATAAAGATGTAACAACTAAAAATTCAATTTTAGGAAATAAGCGCAAAATAAACCAAACTCGTCCGCTTAATATTAATGAAACATCTGTCCTACCGAACCCAAATCGAAAGGACTTTATTCAATTGAGGGATGATTTAGTTGACGGCATTTTAACATTAGTTGGAAGTATAATTGAAAACCCCCACCTCACACAAGCGGATAATTTTCATACAGCACTCAAAACAAATCTATTTGTAGTTATCAACACCCTTACTAACCCCAATGGCTCAAATGAACATACAGAAAACATTGAAAATTGTTCAATGGAATTGTAGATCTATAATGTCAAATAAACATAGCTTCGAGGATTTTTTTAATTAACAGCATGATTGATGTTGCAATATTATCCGAAACGTGGCTAAAGCCACACTTTCAATTTAAAATAAAACATTATAATTCTATTCGTAAAGAAAGACCAAATGGCAAAGGTGGAGTCATGATACTAATACACAACTCCTTATCATTCAAAGAAATAGTTTTTACACAAAATATCAATCCAGATATTGAGGTTTGCGGTATGACTATAAATTATAACAATAAGAAATTTCATATATTATCTATATATAAACCTCCAACAGTAAAAACAAACCCCAATGATTGGAAACATTTAATTGAGCTGATAAAAGATAATTGTATTATAAGCGGCGATTTCAACGCTCACCACCCATTATGGGGTTCAACAACAGCAAACTGCGAAGGTCATACTTTAGTAGATGCGATCAATTTACTAAATCTAGTTGTTTTAAATACTGGACATGAAACACGTCTTACTCCACCTAATCAAAATAAATCAATGGTAGATGTAACACTGGCATCAAGTAATATAAGTATCATATCAGAGTGGGCTACATATTGCGATACATTAGGATCAGATCATTTTCCGATTATAATTACCCTCAACTCCAACATAGTGCATGATAATTACCCAAAAAGTACAAGAAGATGGAATACAAGTAAAGCAAATTGGACCCAATTTACAGAAACCCTAGAAAATCAAATTAGTTTAAGTTCGACCAATCTAGATTACACAAATCTTTATAATGACATCAAAATAAGCGCAGATGCCTGTATCCCATTATACAATAGGAAAAATAAACTGCAACGCCGTCCTTGGTGGGACGGTGACTGTAGGGATTTTGTTAATAAAAGAAAACAAGCCCTATGTGAATACAAGCATAATCCTAATTTTGATACTTTTATTGAGGCTAAGAAAAAGGCAGCTGAAACTAAACGACTCTGTAAAGCAAAAGCCAGAGAAAAATGGATAGAATTTTGCAACAATATTAATAAAAATACTCCAATCGGAACAGTTTAGCGACAAATTAAAGCCATAAATGGAAAACAGTCAATCAATCATGACCCCATGCCAAGTAAAATTTTAGAACCGTATTTAGATTACATAATTCCACAATCAGTCCCGTCCATAGATATTACTGTTCAGAATAACTCGAAACACTTTCTCTGTGAACCATTTACTATGACTGAACTAAAAAAATGCAATTAAATCCGGCAAATCAACAGCGCCAGGGCTGGACGGAATAACCAACGATACGATAAAACATTTTCCTATCAACTGTAAAACTAGACTATTAGATATATACAATTCGTGGTGGTGTAACATGAAGGAGTATGAAGAACTGAAAATCGCTGTAATAATTCCTATATTAAAAGTCAATAAGGACAAAGATCTTGTCTCCTCATATCGCCCAATTGCCCTACTTCCTAACATCATTAAGCTTTTTGAACGTCTTATAAAAAATCGTCTTGAGTGGTGGCTGGAACATGAAAACATACTTCCCCAAAGGCAGTACGGTTTTCGAAAAAGGATGGGAACAATCGATGCAGTCAGCGACTTGGTTTCCAACATCCAGCAATCTTTTTCAAGAAACTATTACCACCCGTGTCTATTTATTGACTTGCAGGGAGCATATGATTCAGTTAATCTAGATACCCTGTTCCATAAACTAGTCAATTTAAAGATTCCGGAAAAAGCGGCAGCTAATATTGTATCTCTATACAAACACAGGAAAGTGTGTATACTGGATGGCAAAGGGGAGGTAATTGGATACAGAGTTACATCTATAGGAATACCGCAAGGTTCAGTACTGCCTCCTCTGTTATTTAACGTATATACCATAGATGTACATAACATATTTAAAGACCGGGTCCTCTGCATCCAATATGCAGATGATCTAGTTCTCCATACATCGTGCAAAAATGAACAACAATGTACAAACATGCTAAGGAAAATGGTTACAAACATAAAAAAATATGCTTTCGATAATGGATTTAATATTTCGCACGATAAATCTGCTATTGTTTATTACAGTCGGCATCATCAATCGAATAAAGATTCAATAACAATATGCGGAACCAAGTTTTCCGTATTGAATCATTATAAATATTTAGGCATAATACTTGACCGTAAACTCACTTGGAGGTCCCACATGGAACGAATTGAAGGTTCGTGTGAAAGGGGAATAAATATTCTAAGGTGTCTTTGCAAAATGAAATGGGGCGCAGATGTATTTATGGGCCTTACTTTTTATAAGATCTTCATAAGATCTGTAATTGATTATGGAAGTACGTTGTATGGCGCAGCCTGCAATACACTATTAAAGAGAATTGATCGCATCCAATTCAAATCCTTAAGAATCATAACTGGGGCCATGTCGTCAACACCAACAGATGCTATCCTGGCTGAATGTCACGAGCCTCCATTATATCTGCGCAGAGATTATTTGGCAAAAAAAATTATGTTAAAATATGTTTCACTTGACAAACACTATATATTAGATACTCTAGCTAACCTGAACACTAGCATACTACCAATAAATTCTGGAGTAAAAAAAACTGCCCTCCCTTAACAACAGCTTTCATTGAAATTAGCCCAATAAAGCAGTATTTTAAGTCGGATAAGCCCTATATATATACGCTGGACTACCGTCTACTGAACTTGAAAATATCTCCCATTTATCCCCACTTTAAAAAAAATTCAGCATACAACCAAGCATCCCTAAAATTTATACTACACACCATATGTCCCGGCTATATTCACATCTTTTGTGACGGATCAAAATTGTTAGGTAAGGTAGGACTAGCATTCATAATACCAAGCCTAGACCTCAGATTCTGTGAACGACTGAACAATGATGCCACAATATTTACAGCAGAGTTGATGGCTATATATAGAGCACTAAAATGGGCTGAACAAAATGCAAATAGTAATGTGGTAATTATGTCTGACTCTAGATCAAGTCTGCAGGCCATCAGTAATGTATCTAATAATATGTACGACTGCAACTACATAATCCTAAACATTCGACAAACTGTGGCAATACTAATGGACAAAAATATTTTTGTACACTTTATTTGGATTAAAGGGCACACGGGTGTTAAAGGTAATGAAGAAGCAGACGCAGAAGCTAGACATGCAACAACTTCACAGGAAATATCCGATATGTTAATACCAATACAGGATCTCGCTAATACAGCCAAACAAGATCTAACAAATAAATGGATAAGAGACTGGAAGGACGTCGCCTACACTAATTACAAGGCGCTTCATCCTGAACTCCCAGGAAAGCTTACATATATACACAAAAATACCCTTCCGCGCCTATTGACTAGCACAATTATCAGAATTAAAACAAATCATGGAAATTTCCCATTCCACCTACACAAAATGGGTATCAAAGATGATCCGCTTTGCGAGTGTGGTAAGGTGAGATATTTAAATCATATCTTTTTTGAATGTATCAAAAACGTCCACTATACTGAAATATTAATAAATAAATTGAAAAAAATTTGCCATCTTCCATTAAATTTGAACCACATAATAGCTATGAATAGCGGCATTGTTTATGATTATTTATTTGATTTTCTCCAAGAGACGTGCATTAGATTATAGGCAATGAGTAACATTATATCTCTACTGTTACATGTTTCCAAGGGCCCCCTCCTGTATGCGTGATGTCCTAAATGTCATGACGGCCCTCATCGACTACCTGATTATCCTCTAATGTATCCCAGTCTTTTTATTTAGAGTTAAGTTAATATTAAATTAAAAGCATGTCGTGACTGAATGGTGAAAGCCTAAGTCAATAAATAAAAAAAAAAAAAAAATTGCTCAATAAAAAAATTACTCAAGTTTATATTTCAAATTATTACGAATGTATAAACAAACACCTCCAGCTCTTCGCGGGCGATCAAGTCGAAGAATATTGTATCCATCATTGTTAATTAACGTATCGTAACAATATTATTGGAGAGCCATGTTTCACTTACACCGAAAACATCGAACTCTTGGCTACTAAGAATTTGCCTTAGATAATTAATTTTAGGCAGTAAAAAACGCATATTAATATGCCAATAAAGATTGCTTATTATTATTATTTTTATAATATTACTATGAAATTATTAAATATAGAAAGATAAAAGTATAAAAGATGTGTCTATAAAAACTAATTCAAAAATTTAATGAGAATATTAGGTGTGCAAAAGTTTTTCCAAAAATATTTTATAGCACACTACAACAAAATATGTTTAGTTTACAATAAAATTATAATCACTCGATTACAAACTCGATTTCTAAATTAAATCTGTTACTTCATTCTCATAGTACTTATTTTAAGATAATACCATAATGCTACGATATATTGTCTAAAGCATTAACCCAAACATTCTACTTTATATATGATTTATTAAAATGACGTAGATATTATTAGATAAGAAAAATGTATTATTATTAACATATATTTAAGATATTTCTTTTAACTCTTTGTGTAGACTTACCCTGTATAAAAAAGGTAAAATAAAATTTTCGTGAAAATTTATTATTTTCAAATTTTGATAATTTAATCAAATAAAAATTGCTTAATTAAAAACAATTAACCTTCACGTACTCAACTAACTATATTAAAACTAAAAATTGAATGAAATAATAATAATTTTTCTATGTGTTCAAGATTTGTCTTTAAATTAATTAAACTGATTTTTAAATTTTATGTTTCCATATTTATCGTATAGGGAATAAAACATCTGCGAGTCATCGGAAACGGGTTTTTTTGTGAGTATGTTTTTTTGTTGTGTTGCTGAAATATCTTATCATTTCAATTCTATTCAGAGGTGAGTTATTGTAAAATACCTGATCAGTGTGTGCTGGACAGTCGCGAAGTGAGTGTCGTTACTATTTCACAATTTTATATAAATAATTTTAGTATCTAAAATGTTTATTAGTGCTTCCGTGTGGTTGTTTTAGTGTTTAATTACATGGGATAAACACTTGGATAGGATTATCAAGGATTCACTCTTAAGAAGTTCAGGAAAATAGATGTAAGTGTTATACATTTTATTTATAAACACGAACAATTCCTAATAACATAAAAATATATTTATAATTATAAGTCATTTTCCACAATTCAACGAGAAACCTGGTTTAAAATATTTAAAAGTTAAAGCGTTGGACGTCGCTTAAGTACATATCGTTATTGTGCCTGGTGAAATAAATTAACAATTAACTGTGTATCGTAATGTTAATTTGTGTAAACTGTGGTCTGTAGTGCAAGTGATATATATGGAACAATATTTGACTATATTACAGTGAGTCATATGCATGACGAAGTAATATTTATTACTAAAGTAAATATCGAACAATTATAACCTCAAAAGTAAAAAGTAAATAGTGGTCGCGCACACACAGTGCCGTGTTTCCCAATTGGAACAGAACTTCGAGCAAATTGTTTACTGTCTTGTAATGGTGTGGTACGCACCGTGTCCGAGTAGTAATCCGAGGGTCCGGAGTTCGATACCTCCGCTTCAGTTTCGAAATTTACTATTCTTTTTTTTATAAACAATTTTTTTTTTTAATATCATAAATCAGCTGTTCTAATAAGAATGTCTCAATCAACTCCAATGTTTAAATGCTGTAAAGGGGTTCCCTTTAAAAACTTCGTCTGCGTTAACTGCCATAACATTTACCATATGGCATGTAGAAATAAAAATAAGAAAATTCAATATTTAGATGGACACAAAATTATTTGCTGTACAAAGAGTTTAAATAACACATCTCTAAATTCAAGTATAGAGTCAACGAAACAAGAAAGTATAGATGAACTCAATATTGAAATAAACAATAAAACAAAGCATATTCAGAAACTTATGAATCGTGTTAAAATAATTAAGAGTGATGCAATCGAACCTGAAGAACAAAAATTATAACGGAACTCCAAGGTGATGTAAATAGATTAAATTGTGAATTGGGAGCAGCCAATAGAAAAAACATTGATCTACACGATGAAATCAATAATTATAAGGACATGTTATCAAGCTCCAGGAGTTTCGTAGCTTCGTCTCCAAGTTCGTTGGATTCCCCGTCAAAGGAGTGCACAAAATGTGTTTTATATAAATGTGAAATTAGTGAGCAAGCAAAGCACATTAGTCGACTAGCTGAAACTAATAACGAAATGAGAGGAAAGATTGATAACTTATCGGATGAATTAAATAAACTTACTAATTGTAATTTAATTAAAGCAGCTACTCTTAAAGAAAATGCAAAAATCCTTATTCTAAGCGACAACCATGGAAAAAATGTAGGATATCTTGCAAGAAAGGTGTTGCGCAAGCTCTTTAAGAACCCAGAAGTCACGTCAATTTATAAACCAAATGCGACATTATGTAAAGTAATTAATAACTTAGATAATTTAACAAAACAGTTCACACATAACGACCATGTTTATATAATGGCCGGTACCATTGATGCTATTAAAGGATTACATATTAATTATTCTCTAGTTAAACAATTGTTACAACAAGTAACTTTACGAACGAATTTACACATCGTTGCAAATCCCTTCTGGATGAAAAAAAATAGTTTTAAATAAATTTATAGCTTCAATAAACACTCAATTAGCTCAATGTGCAAGTGAACTGGATTGTTCGTATCACGAAAATAATACATTGTCACTGAATAATTTTTATATAAACCAACGGGATAAATTTTCAATGTTAACTAAAATTATGTTGAATTTGAAAACAGTTACTTGCCTTAGAACTCAATCTCCAAAAAACGTAATTTAATCAGCGGCAATATGAACAAAGAACTAGTTTGTTTATATATAAATATTCAGTCCATTAGGTCTAAAATAAATGAAATTGATGTTATATTAAATGATGATCTTTATAATATATCCGTATTTTGTGTATCGGAACACTGTTAGTTCAACAGGAGTGCTCGTTAATTAGTTTAAAGAATTTCCATGTAGCGGCTCAATTCTCTAGGAAATTATTTCGTCATGGTGGAGTATTAATGATGATTAAAAATAATGTAGAATATACTCCACTAAATTTTACCAACTTAATTACAGAAAAGGATTGTGAAATTATTGGGATTTCAATAGAAAATAGCATTGTACTTACTCCCTATCGTTCACCAGATGGTAATTTTATCAAATTTTTATGTACATTGACAAAGGTTTTGGATAGCATAAGTGTAGTTAATAAAACAATTTATTTGGCTGCTGATTTTAACGTTAAATTTAATAGCGCTGATTGTAATAAATCACAACTCATGGACTTTGCAGCAAGCTATGGCTTGAAATTTCTAGTCAGTTTTCCGACTCGACTTAATAATTGCATCGACAATGTGTGCACTAATTGTATAAACGATTCTTCTGTGCAGCCATTGGAAACTGCATTATCTGATCATAGAGGTATATTATTTAATATTATATCTGATAATTCTAACACAAACAAAACAGAAATTAAAATCACACGACCCATCACCAATTATGGTAAATTTGTTTTATTCCAATTATTGGATGAAGAGTCATGGGATTTTTTAAATGAGTTACGATGCGTAAATAAATGCTTCGATCAGTTTATAAAAATTTTCACAGCCTATTTTAAAACAGCTTTTCCGGAACAGAAAATCACCAATAAAAATGGAAATGTAAAACTTAAATGGTATAACGCCAAATTGCACAACATGAGAAATACGCTTACTTTCATTTCAGAAGCTTACAATCAAACTCAAGATCCAGAACTTAGACTAATAAGAAACAAGTATCGTCTAAAATACAAAAGTGCAATTGCAACATGCAAAATGGAAGCAAATAATTCTTACCTTCAACGTTATAATTTTAAGCCGAAAGCCATATGGGAAATTATAAATTCTAACAGGGCACCGAATGCAATCAAAACCAAATGCAATATCACTGCAAATGAATTTAACCAATTTTTCACAAGCGTGCCAACTGAAATAATAAATTCCGTACCCAAATCTAAAGTTGACCCAATCAGCTTAATGTGCCGTAAACCCATAAATTGTAATATGTATTTTGAATTCGTAGAAGTTACATCTAGTGTAGTGATCAATGTTATTAATAGTTTGAAACCTAGCAAAAGTAGAGACATTTACGGGATTAGGATTCATGTCTTAAAATCAATAGTAACTTCGATTATTTGCCCTTTGACGAAACTGATAAACATGTGCATCAAAAAGAAAATTTTCCCTGATTCTCTAAAACAGGCGTTAGTGATACCTCTTCACAAAAAGGGAGATTGTTCAAATCCAGATAATTATCGCGCGATAGCTCTGCTACCTTTGTTTGCCAAGATCTTCGAAAAAATTTTACAGATACAGTTAACCGAATATTTTGAAAATTTTAACTTATTTTGTCCTGAACAATTTGGTTTCAGAAAAGGACGTTCAACATCTGAAGCTATATGTAATTTTGTCGAAAAGACTGTTGATTGTTTTGAGGCGAAAAACGTTAGGGTATCATCTTTTTTGGACCTATCAAAGGCGTTTGATTCTATTTCGCATGATATTCTCTTAAGAAAACTATATTTTTACAACATACATCCAGATAGCTGTAGATTAATTATATCTTACCTTTCACGTAGAAAACAATGTGTATTGTCACAGAATACTATATCTGCTACACTACCAATTACTTGTGGTGTGTCCCAAGGATCTATCCTGGGGCCGGTGCTATTTTTAATTTATATTAATGATATACCTACTACAGTGCCTAACACAGATATTGTATTATTTGCGGACGATACTACAATAACAACTGAGTCAAAGCATTTGGATGCTGTAACTACCTTGCACTCGGAAATA
Source organism: Ontholestes murinus (assembly GCA_963969525.1). NCBI lineage: Eukaryota > Metazoa > Arthropoda > Insecta > Coleoptera > Staphylinidae > Ontholestes > Ontholestes murinus. The sequence continues at coordinate 55,115,285 of OZ018390.1, read as the reverse complement.
CAATCAAACGTATCAGAATGGTTTGCCAGTAATCGCTTAAAACTGAACGAGTCTAAGACTACTACTATGACCTTCTCCCTAAAAAAACAAGAAATTAATTTTCAAACCGTAAAATTCCTAGGAGTTCATACCGCGACTAACTTGTCTTGGAATACACATGGTGATGCTCTCGCAAGCAAATTAAGCACAAATATATTCATTCTACGCTCACTCATAAACCAAGTTTCGAATAATGTCTTACGCGTTGCATATTTCTCCCTCTTTCAATCCCATATGACATATGCGCTAATTGTCTGGGGCCATTCTGCAATTAGACACAGAATATTTGGTTTACAACGCAAAGTAATCAGAATAATGTACGGATACGGATACTCCGAAGATTGTCGACAAGCTTTTATCGACAATAAATTCTTAACTCTACCTAGTCTCTATATATATGAATGCTTGTTGTATATTAAAAAACACGCTGACTCATACAATACCCACCCAAGCGTTATCACTCACTACACTAGACAAAATGTTAATATCTATCCTAATCAAATAAGACTGGTCAACTCACAAACTGGAGTAAGATTCTACGCAATAAAATTTTTCAATGTGTTACCTAGAGTCATCAAGGACTTACAAGGCAAAGCATTTAAAAAAACTATTAAACGACTGTTAATTGAAAATGCATTTTACAGCTGGGATAAGTATATTACCTTTAATTTTAATAACTTTCTATAATTCGAGGATAATTACAATAATACAAAACATATTTTAAAATTCAAATATTTTATCACTACTTATTTATATCTATTTATCTATTATTTATTTATTTATTTATTTTACACCATTGACAATCATTTAACTGTTTTTATTCTATATTTGACATAGGTACGACGTTTAACTTATAGTGATGTTTTTTTTAATTTGTCCGTCATTTTAAATCATTGACTTTTATTAATTTATTTTTATTTTATTATTCTTTTACCTTTCATCTTTTATATTATAAGTTTTATCATGTTTTACCTTATAAATTTTATCGAAACATAACATTTTAACCTGTTTTGTATTAATTTTGATTTTATAAATTTGCATTTTAATTTGTTTTTTGTTAATTTATAAATCGTAAATGTTTTGTCTTGTGAATTATATTTTTTAAATTATTTTTTTTATACTATGCTTTAAATATTTTTGTATTGGTTTGCTTTTGCTATCCAGAACCTTTAGTTTGTACTATGTACTCACGGCAGTAAGTATGAAATGCTTTAATTGCACTGGGTTTTGATTCTGCTAGAGATCTCTTGTATATTTAATTTTTAATTTTTTTTTTTATTTAGCTGTATTCCTTATTGTTACCAAATTAAACACATGTTTTTATTTATCGTACTTAACATATACTATTTTATATGTGCTTTATATATGGTATATTTTAGTATCTTGTAAGTCTGTTATGTACAATGCATGTTTATAGTAGTAGTAGTGTTAGGCTATCGACCACGTGGTCCTTCCGCCATGTGTCATTTGTGTATTTGTGTGTGTGTGTAAATGAGCTTGTTACTTTAAAGGATCGCCCCCGTCACTCTAAAGCACCATTAATTGTATCCCAATGGTGAATGGTACCGGTCACCCATCCGACTACTGACCCGAACCAACGTTTGCATGTTTATATTTATTCAGATTTTGACTATTACTTATTTTTATTTATAAATATATTTTTTTTTTCGTTTAATTTATACACCAAATGTAATTCTATTTTTATGTAATCTTATCTACACCATTACTATCTCTATATGTATGACGTGTGTAACACTACTGTGATAAACACTAATAAATTACTAATAAATAGGTTTTTATTTTGTATGTTCTTTAAAAAATTACAACGTGTCATTATTATACAGTTTTTTATAACATAAACTAATACATTTGTAAATTAATGGCTTAAGTTTTTTAAATAAGTAGATAGTTGATCTAGTTTCACGAAATTTAAGATCATTTTATTTCTGCTTTAATGGCATAAGTATAATATTTAATGAATAATAAAAAAAATATTGTACGCAAAATTTAATTATTAAATTTAATCATTGAATCGTAAAAAAAACTGCAATTAAAAACCCATTCGTTTATTAAAACGTTTTATTTTTTAATTTTCCGCTACGGGCATAATTATTTTTGTATTTAAATAAAATTACTAATGGCTCAAATTTTTATTGTCGGATAAGTGCACATGACTAGACAAAAACAGCACTTTTCACACCCGTAACTGATGATCCTTTTTTATCGCCCGATTATTCCACCCTTTTGGCAGCGGCCGAACAAATTGCGTAATAAACATCGAGCCCCTTAATTGAATCATGCGTGCATTAGATCGTTTTTCACATTTTTGCATAAGTTCGGCACTGCGCATACGCCATTCCGTGCGGCGGAAAGTTAGTAGGGAGCGGAGCTAATCCAGACTGTTCCAGCCATGTTTTATGCCGTGTCTTCATCGGCTTTAATTCATTGGAATTAGGAGGCTTACCGGTCGGGATTATGTCATTACGGGAACCTTAATCCTACGGCATACATATTTAAAATTTGCACCGACTTGAAATATACGGCCACCTATTATGCACACCTGATAATGCACAACTTTGTTAATAACTGTAATTTTAAATAGGACATATTTCAAAACGTTATTGCTCAGTGCTAATGAATAATAACTGTTATTGCATTCACCGAGCAATAACGTCAATTATTGCTCGATGTATGATTTTGAATAATATCCTATCCGGACTTTACAGCTCGATATCGAACGATATTACTAATTGATTTATGTACGTTTAATAGTTACGAATAGTTAATATTTAATGAAGTTCACTACTATAAGTTCAATCATGTGTCGTATAAACCTATATAAAGATTGAACTGTAATTGAGAAGATCAAATAATAATTAATAATAAATAATAGTGTATCTTTTTCTTCTTTTACCGATATATAATTATAGCGATAATTTATTTTAAACTGTTTACTTATATTCACTATTTATTTAATACTATTGTGTACTATTTACAGGAATCTATCGTGGTAAACAGACAATTCTTTGGGAATTTATAGGTGGTGGCACTGAAAATAGCGAAATTAGGGGTCCAGCTCGTACATAATTATGAACTTATCTGGCTATTAATTTGAATTTTGTTTACTGCAAATCATTAATGAAGTATTTAGTGAGGTTTATAACAAGGTATGCTTCCATTCAGTCATTCAATATTGTAGAAAATGACTTGGAAAAAGTCCCTATTTTACACCCTTCAATATTTCTTCTTTTTACAATATTTAAACAAATATAACTTATTATAAACCTAGTTTTAACCTTTATCTTTCGGCATGCAAAATATGTTTTCTAAATTGTTATCCATTACTTCACAATTTTCTATGGCTGGACATGCGAAATGCACGTATATTTAGAGCGGCATTTACCGTCTTAACGGTGCTTTAAATCTGTTAATGTTTATTGTTCTAATAAAATTGAACATATATTTGTTGCCGTTACATTTGCAGATATAAAAATATTTATCGGTGGCGTATATATTCCACCCTCTTCAGTTTTAATTTATGAAGAACATTGTTGGGTTATAGAACAATTGCGTGATAAATTTGCAAATTATAAATTTATAACTTGCGGATATTTTAATCTCAAATATATTAAATGTGCAAGTGTAGGATATTATATATTATCACCGACCATACAGACACAACAAATTATTAATTCTTAATTTTTATGAATATGATCTAATATGTTTCTCCGACATTGCTATGCATATCAAAATGGCCGATGATATACTACATAATACCAGCTCCACCACTCTGCGTATTGTGGCATATTGTCAATCATTGCTAATATGGATACAATAATAACAAGTGAAGAAATTTACCGTTTTAATAGTGCCTATTACAAAGGTCTCAATGCGTTCTTTCATAATAGAGACTAGGCTTAAATAATAGTAATTTAGATGGTTCCTTTAAATTGCTTTATATGCCACATTTATAAAGGTATGGATCTATTTATCCCATTTAAAACTATATCGGAGAGAAAAAGAAACTTTTTAGATGGTTTAATTATGACCTTATTAAAAATGTCTTGAAAGAAGCATGCACATGCAAATTTTAAAAAATCCAATATTATTTAATATTTTACAATCTTAGATCACTCTTTTTCTTTATTTTTTTCTAAAATATTTTATAAGGAATATTTGGAAAATATTCAAAATAATATTTTTGACTATACGAGAAAATCTTGGCAATGTCATGAATTAAATGGAATTATTATCCTATCTTTAATTTTATTGTTAATTATTTTTCGACCGTTTATAAGATCTAACGGGTGTCCAACAATTATTGCAGTCCCGGGTGGCGTTGGAATCAAAAACGTAGGTCGATTCTTAGATGTGCCAAATAAATGAACTGACATTTTAATTGCCAAATATAACTTAAATGTGCATTAAAAATGTCAGTTCATTTATTTGCAACATGTAAGAATCGACCTACGTTTTTTATTCCAACGCCACCCGGGACTGCAATAATTGTTGGACACCCGTTAGGTACAGATATCGACTACAATATTTTGAATAAAGAATTTGGTAGTTCCAAACAAGTTTTTGTGCAGGATGTCGAACTAAATGTAAGCATATCGCCAAGTTGAAGAATTCCTTCTCTTCTCGATGGCATTCGTTCTAATTACTATTAAATTGTATTTATTCATTATCCAAACCTATTTCTATTCGCTTCTCCTTAAAATATTGTTATTTTCCTAAAATTTGGAATTAATGTTTCATCACTTCAGTATTTAAAAGTGAAGCCTGTGATGTTGTGACTAATTATCATAGTGCTGATTGAATAATCTGTTATTCTTAAGCTACTTAATAAGATTATAAGCAAGCAACTTGCATCGATGTCTAGGTCTATAATGTCATTTACGCAACATGGTTTTCAACCGGGCAAATCCACAACGACACATTTATTGGAATTCAAACAATTGTTCGTTAGAAAAGTCGATACTATTTCTACGGATTATTCGAAGGTTGCCCTATTGCATAATTTACTTTTATTAGGCTTCAGTTTTAATACTCTATAATTGTTCATTTATTTTTTACGGATCGAGTACAAAATGTAAAAAATAATTGTAATTTTATAATTGGCTCTTGTGTTCTTCAAGTCTCTCATATTTGCTTAATTATATTTATATTGTTTATAAAGAATTTAGCGCTAGTTATTGAATTCAGTGAGTGGCTATTTAATGCGATTGATATGAAATAAAATTATAAAATGTATTGAGGACTACAAATTATTACAAAAGGATCGCGTTACCCGCCGTAATAAATTATTTCTAACCTTGATACGTGTATCAATTTCTTTTTTAGAAGTGTGCGTTCATTGCATGTTGACTATGTCATCCATTCATCTCCTTTAAAATGTGTTGACTTTGTTAAAGATCTGGGTGTTCTTTTTGATAGTCCCTTGTCTTTAAACTTACCACCTCATGTATATGTGATAGAACACTAAGACTATGGGGCTTTATTTGGCATATTTCAAAACAGTTTCAACCTAATCGTTTATATCTTGTACATTGTACATCGATAAGCTGCCACTTAGAATATGCATCTCTAATTTGGTCTCTTGCAACATAAATTTCTACGAAATTTGGTATAAAAACTAGATATACGTCATATATCTCCAAAGTACCTATGAATATTGCAAACATTTCTTTCTTCATATATAAATCACCATTGTTGATACTGGTTGAGCTACCCTCTTGGTGTATGTAATTTTGGCGAAGAAAAATAATTGTTAATATATTTCTTTTCTTTTCAGTTTCAGCTTAACCTTTGAATATGATCGGTTATAATCGAAACACTTGTCAGGAAACTGAAAATAAAAGTAATAATATAATATATTTCTGTTTCTGGTTCTGGTTTAAATCGATGGGAGGGCAAAGAGTTCCGCCGTACGTAGATCCCAATGGGCCCTTTGTGCGTCCTCCCATCGGAGTCCTCATTCCTTGACACGGTCAAGCCAACCCAGGGCATTGGCAAATGCCAGGACTGCAGCAAGATGGATTCGGAGGATGTCCGATGGATTTAGACATCCCTCTCCCATTGTGGATTTTCGTAGATTGGATAATACGGGGCAGTCTAGAAATACATGCTGCGCGGTTTCCTCTTCTGCTTCACACCCTCTGCAGATAGGACTAGGTTGTAGTCCCAGTTTGTTCAGGTGTGATCGTAGATTGCAGTGTTCTGTAAGAAGCCCTACGACCTTCCGTAGGTTTTCTCTGGACAGTTGCATACAGTATCTGGCCGTTTTGGTGTTCATTGCGATGAAGTTTTTTGAGACACTACAGACAGGTATGTTGTCCCATCGCTCCTTGTGGCATCTGATTGAGGGGTTCGGTCCGCTTACCGTTTGTCCGGATGCCTTTCTCGCCAAACCATCTGCTATTCTGTTCCCTCTGCTGTTGTGTCCTTTTACGCAGCATAGAGTTTTCCCGTTGTCACGAGCAACTTCTTCCAGGGCTTCGCAGCATTCCAACGTTAATGCTAAGATTATTTTGCAGTTGGCAATGGACAAGATTGCCGCTCTGCTGTCCGTTATAATGTGTATGTTTTTACCCTAAATCTTCTTGTCGGAGATTGCTTTAGCTGCATATAGTATTCCTACGAGTTCCACCATTGTTGGTGTGCTCATTGTCTTACCTATAGCAGTACTATTTTTTAGGGACAGGTTTTTGCAGAAAATTCCTATACCAGCCCTTGCTTTCGTTGACGACTTATCAGTGTATATGTGGATGTCTTTGTGCTTGCTTCCTACTCCTGAGTTTTCGAATCTCAGGTCTATTTGAAGCTTCCTGTTGAAAATGTATTTTCGAGGGTTGTTGTCCACCGGCATCATAATCTCGGGATTACTTTTCCTTAGATCCTCTAAGGTCGTGTGGTGTTCACCTCTTCCGTTGCCTACAAGCCCTGTCTTTATTGCTCGAAGCCTTATTGCCGCCGCTGCTGCCTGTCACGCTCAAAAGGGCGCTACGTTGAACGTGGTCTAGGAGCCTTGTGGCTGATTTCGTGGTCGTTTTTGACTACCATATTAATTAATTAATATACATCTATGCCAACATTGGCCGCACTATGGCTGTGTAGATCCATAGGGTGACCTTTGGAGATAGTGTGGTTATCGCGATCCGATCAAAGTGACAAATTGCCTAAGGAAGTTACTTGATGTTAGTTTTAGCTTAAACTAACATCAAGTAAATTCCTTACAAATTACAGAAATCTACCACAAGCAGTATTGAAATAATTTTGAAAAATGTGTTAAAATTTATTAACTTTCATGATCTGTATCTTGGTCATTTGAAGACTTTTATAATATTTTTTTTACAAATCATCTTTTCTCTAGTATATATGGATAATTTTATTCCCCGAGTCACAGAAACACCCTGTACATAATTGATTAACATTTTTGTTTTTATCTTGCAAATAACTAAAAAGTGCAGACTTTATAATATGCAAACAAGATAATGGTAACACAATTATAATTCTCGAAAAACGCAATATGTTGAAGAAGTAGACACATTTATTCCAAATATTTAAAACAGATGAAACCGAAAATGTTTTGAAAAATAATAGACAAAACATAATTTAATCTCCCGTTAACATTACAGAGGAGGATGCATTAAGACTAAAAGAAATTAATCTAAGGGCAACAATAATTTATTGAATGCCAATAACGGCCAGTTGTATCATAGCGTCAAACTGCATCTTGAAGAATGTGCTATAGATACATAGGTATCTCTCCGCCATTCAATAGCCACCAGAAATGAAGTTCGCCGATTGTACGACTGCAGTAGTTGTTGATTTATTTGATATTTATCCATTTTGCCTTGTACTGAATAAATTATAAATTAATAATTTTCTCAAATATTTGGAAAATTGAGTTGAAATAGATATAGATCTATAATTATGATATTTTTTAGTAACAGCACGTGTATAGGTATATTGGTAGTAAATTATCCAGAAAAAAATCCATTCTATATAATGGGATTTATTATTTTATAGCACAAAAGTATAATCAATGTGTACTTATTTATTTATTTAAAAATCAAAAATCCAACAGATCCAAGGGTGATAAATAAATATAAGGAATAGCTTAGGTAAAGATGAGGTTTGATAATAAGTAAAAATAAAATAAGTGCGTAGAACCAACTGACAAGAAACTAAGATTAGGTTAGTGACATAACATCTGCTTTGTTCATTCATTCATTTATTACTTTAAAATATTTTGTTAATAATAGATATATATCATTTACAAAAAATAGGTCTCGGGAGTTCCAAGCGGTGTTCACAAAGTGTTCTTCCACCAAGACCTTTTTTTTACTTCGGGTGATGAAAATCTCTGTCAGCAAAGTATTTCTACTATTTAAGCAATATTTTAGCCACCACTGGCATATTAATCTTTATTTTATATTAAGCTATTTTTATGACATTTGATTGTCATATCTTAAGATTTACCTTCTGGTGCCGTCTTCTACCGGAGGTTGGATATCATCATTGCTTTTTCATCTTAATCCCCTCAAACTCGACAACCATGAAATTCTCCTTCTGCCAATGTTCATTTTTTCTTTTATTTTACCTCGAATGATCATTCTTAGCATCTCACATCACTGTCCTTTCATTATATGACCTATTAATTACTTCGTATTCTTTACCAATTTGGTGTAATTTGTAATCCATGTTTGTTTTTCTCTGAGTGCTTGATATGCGTAGCATCCATTTGTAACACCACATTTTGAACGACTATAATTGGTCTATGTGTTCTTGTTTTAGTCTAGTAGCACAGCTAACACATAACATCTTACTAAATTCTATTTTAAGATTTCTGTACCAGAGGATTGTTTTTTGTTTAGTAAATGCACTTCTTGCTATATCAATCTTCGATCGTATTTATGTTGTTTTGTCGCTACTTTCTGTCATACCTTAATAAAGGGTGTCCCAACAAGAGCGCCGGATTTAATTGTAAAGAAAAACACATTTATTTTTACTTTCCCTATATACGAAGTATATATAGGGGAAGTTTTGTGATCGTGTTTTTTTTGCCTAAATATTCGTTTTGTGGTCCCCTGAGTCCCTGTATCTCAAAAACGAATGATGTAAACTTAAGGTTTTATCGTTCAAAACTGGAACTGGAAAGCTTTTGGTGAACATTCATAGACCGAAAATGGATGTTTACTCGAGGCGTTTCTTTGTTTTTTCGTGATATTTATCTAAATATAAAAATTTTAAAAAACGATACAAACAAAAGTTAAAGGAAATAAAAAACTGAACAAGTTTTATTAAAACATATTTTTCATAAAATTCTTAACTTTTGAGAAAAATTACAAAAATTGAAAATTTTGACACTTTTTGCCAATTGATAATAAACTATTAGAGTTACATGAAACTTGTATTACAAATAATTGTTGAAAATTCAAAAGTGAATAAATAAATAAGAATAGCCTTTTTGCGTAAACCTCATAGTTTTCGAGTAAAGTATAGGGAAAGTACTATGATGGCCACATCACCATTTTTTGAATTAAGCAAACATTTTTATTCCAACTTAAAAAAAGTTCCGATCAAACATGAAATACAACATCAGAAAAATAACCACCACGAAAGTTTTGGCACAGGGTTATCTTTTGTTGAAATTTTGAATAACTGTTTCGCATAAATGAGGCTGTATTTCACCAATAACGCACAGTATTTCCTCTTTAAGGTGTTCAACTGTTTCAGGCTTATTCGCATACACGTTTCCTTCACATAGCCTGAAAAAAAAAAGTCCATCGGCATTAGATCGCAGAATCTTGGTTGACAATCTTGATCGCCAAAACGAGAAATGACTCGGCATGCATTGTTTCACGTGCAGTATGCCAAGGTCGCACCGTTTTGTTGGAAAATGATATCCTCCAAATCAATTACATCCAATTCGGGCCACAAAAACTCTGTAAACATTTCGCGACCATTAACAGTTAGCGCATTTCCAGCCGTATTTTCAAAGAAATACGGCCCAATCACTCACCCATCCCAAAATGCGCACCAAACAGTTACTTGCGGTGGATTCATCGGTTTTTCTAGTATCACAAGAGGATTTTCAGCACCCCAAATACGACAGTTTTGCTTATTTACGTATCCGTCGAGTTCAAAAAATGATTTTCTTCGAAAAATCGGCATTAATTTAATGACACCCAATCAGCAAATCCACGGCTCTGCTCATGGTCCCTTTGCTTGATTTCTTGCCCCAATTGAACCTTATATTAAGAATTGTGCTTCTGAACATTTTTAATCCCTGACCACGATGCCGAATGGAAGATCCTGGATTTTCGGCCACAGATTCCCTTACTGTGGCTATATTTTCGAGTGACCGACAAAGACGATGACGAACAATCTGATCCATCAGCGTAAATTGGGTCAAATTTTTTAATTAAACGCCCCACTGTCGATTCATTTGGAGCATTATTGCGACCGAAAATTTGATGTAATTGGGGAATGTTTTCGCAAAACTTTCACCATTTTTAAAATGTGTTTTTACAATAATTAAACGTTGTTTATTTGAATACAAACAAATGGTGTGAATGTGACAACTGTCAAAAAAATCTTTGTACAACTCGTATTAACAAAATGTCGGCAAATTTAAATCCGGCGCTCTTATTGGGACACCCTTTCTCTGTATGTTTCTTTCCAGTTGCATACCCTATAAGTATATATTTGGTTATATGTTTAGTTTTTTGTTATTTCTATTTAGGTAGTCTTTTTTATTAATTATTGATCGACATCAAAATCATAGCAAAACGTACATGTTCTATTTAATAGACTTTAAAGTTCTTTAGTGGAATCTGGTATAATAACGTTGTCATTTTTATTTTTTATTTTATCTACTATTCTGTGGTCTCCTTTTTCGAAAATTACAAATATTACAATTCAATAAAATAAATAAACCTACATCAAAATTTGGGCGAAAGAAGCATGAATGAAGTTCACAATTACAAATCGTGTTCTTCCACTCAAACCCTTATTTTTCTATGATGCTGGGGAAGCAAACATTCGCTTGCACCCAAATGCATCATTGTCTCACTCCTTTTCTTATTTCATTGTCTGGAGTCAGTTTATTGTCCATGATTTGTCCAATGCAAGTTTGTTATTATTCTCTCTATTGTCTATGTTTATATTTTTAAACTCCAGAATTTCAAGTTGTTTTTCATGTCTCACTTAATCGAAAGTTTTATCGAAGTCGACGTAACAAATATGTCCGTCCATGTTCATATCCATACATCTTTCTGCTAACACGATATGTACAAACAACGCCTTTCTGATTCCTAGTCTGTTTTAGAACCCAAATTGACTGTCATCTTTTCTCTCTTCTAATTTTTATTAATGCGTCCATGATTTTTTTAGAAATAAATATATTATATAAAATAATTAATTAATTAATTGTAATCTTTATTTGCTTGTCTATTTATTTGTACAAACGGTCACCTTTTATCCATTAAGTCTAGGATCTCTTCAATCATCAATTGTTTCTTTTTGTATATTGTTGATCTTAGAACTTCCTTCCTTATCAAAAACCAGTTATTGTCTATTTCAGTATTTTGGAGAATTTCTTCTTTTATGCTCATCAATCATATGTTAATTACCTCTGTCATATATGTTTTGTGTTTTCTGATCCTTCTTTTACCAGTTTTATTTTGAGCCTAACGGTATTATGATCGGACCCTATATAACTGCGTTTTTGTGTCTTTGTCTAACCAATATATAATCTACCTGCTTAGGATTCATCTCTCTTTATCAGCTGGCGATTTCCATGTATAAGGCCTCCGTTCTAATAATTGAGCAATGTATTTCCTATGACAAATTTATTATTTTGGCAGAATTCGACCTCAGCATGTGTTGCTCCTATCTTACATTTTCACTTTTATTAATACACTCAAAAACGTATGCTTCTAAAACTTTTGCATGAAGATGATTCCAAAGTATATTCCTTTACCAAGATATGTTCTTTATATATTTTTTGATGTTCTGTGATCAAGAGCATGCAGTTGTTATGTGATGCAACGAGACCATTGATTGATCGATTGGGCGTTTAGATTGATTATAATAAATTTGTCTCACTCCTTTAATAATATTCTTTCTTTAACTGTAGCTTTCTTCTGTTATTTATGGTTAAACTGATTCTTTTTTATTTCTTTGTTTTATGTATTTATTTTTAATGTAAATTTTATTTAACTCTTTATTTATTTTATTATTGTAGTTGTTTCTCTATCGAGTACGTGGTCCTTCTGCCTTGTTATGTATGTATGTAATAAGACTTTTTACTTGAAAGGACCCCGTAAATCTTAATTATAACATAAAAAGTGTTCTAATTTAAAATTACCCTACCTTTAATTGTATCCTAATGGCGAATGGTATCGGCCACCTAGTTACATGCTAACCTGAACTAATGATGCTGCACTCTCGCTATCGCTAGTTCCGTCGATACCTCATGCCCCAAACAGGCGATTTATTTTATTATATTTACTTTGTTTTTCACTATTTAATGATTTTAATGACAATATGGCTAATAGTCATTTGGTACCAATGAAGATTAATTGTTTTTTGATAATTTGTTCAAACGCGCTCAGTTGAGTAGATTTATAAAAATTAATTATTTTATAAAAGTCGTGTTAATGCGGAAGAATAATTGCATAATGAGGTGGAAGGTAAAAGGTAATGAGGCGGTAATGGGCGGCAGTTTGGTAGTTCCGTAGTTCCGTGTGTGGTTCGACAACATGCGAGCGGCAATCAATAAATAAGAGCCGAACACAGATATTATGCAAATGTTATGTTCGATTTATGCGATGCGATGCGATACAAACATGCGACCATTGCCTATGCTACAGGGAATTGAATTTAATTTACAATAAAATTATAGTCGAGCACCATTCAAGCAACAATACTAATTTGGAAAATACATTGGCGCAAATTCTGTTTGCCCTCCCTCCTCCTCTGTCCGTCTATTTGGAAATCCAGTTGAGGTGCATTATCATATCGAAATTGCACGTTGCACATTCCACATTGCTTGCGCCTCTTTCGCCCACGGTCCACCGCATCCTCGATTCACTCCCCAAACGATATAACCATATCAATACCCTAATTGTGCCAGATTAAATTACAGTTACACATTTATTCAATAACAGTTGTGATTCCACTGTTTTTTTATATTTTTATATTTACTAAATTGTATTATGGGATTTGTTACGGCCGCATTACCACGATAAATTGCTATTGGCATTTTACATACCATTACGAGGCAAACTGTATAGTGGCTACGTTTTGTAAATATTGGTAATAAATATGAATTTCATTACTTCATTTTTAATACAGCAACATATAAATTCTACCAAACCAAAATCATAGACAATTGTTTTGATCATATTACATTTCAGAGCTTAATAGGAAGATATATCCGAAACTTATAGGAAGAATTTGAGTGTGGATGTTTTATTTTTGGGATCGCTCTAGTTGAGAGAAATTGAGGACTTCGCAACAAAAGGGAGGCAAGTTCAACTTACAAAAATTGGAATTTATTTTTGTTTGGTGTGACAAAAATGTATATGCTGTTATAAAACATTAAGAGTTCCACATATTTTCACATAGACAAATAAGTAAATATTAGAATTACTGAGAATTTTTGAATTTTGGATCTGCCTCCGTTTTGCACCAAAATCCAAGAAAAATATTATCCTCTTTTGTACTATAAATAATAAAAAAAACTTACATATAAGTATTTTTAATTTCAAAAACTATTAATCAGCACGTCAATGATTAATCGATCAAAAGAAAATAAAAAACCAACGAGTGCTTAACAAAAATTACTTATTTAAAGGTCAACTTCAGCTCATTCATCGTCCTCTTTGCTAGAAGTGTCATCTGTAGATCCAACAACTTCACTTTAAGGGCCCTGTAAAAATAATGTCAACGGCAATGCATGAATACACAGCGGTTTCTGAGGCAGAATGGATAGATTAGCTTGAGCATTTCTTCTTATAGGAAAATAATCAAATACGGACATTCCCGTTGTAACACTGTAACACTGTAATTGTTTCAATGAGCTCTTTACTCTATTGAAAAATGCGATATTGAGATATTTTGAATCGTATCTTCTCCACATTTGGTATTACTTTTTTTAAATGACTTTAATAATGTTGACGAAAGTTAAGAATCATGTTTTGATTGCAATCACAACTTTAATGTTGATGCTTGCTTAATACTTTCGGAATTTTGAGAAGTAATAAAAATGTAATCTTTCTTCCTAAAGTCTGTTCGTTGGATCTTTCGTCGTACGTCACAAATTATCGCTTCGAGAAACGACACAAAAACATTCAGTCTGATAAAGTAAACCAAATGCGTTAGAAAAAGAACGCACTGTAAAACTTTCGTCGTTTTTTGAAGCGATAGTTTGTGACGTACGACGAAAGATCCAACGAACAGATTATATTAAATTTACGTATTACGCTAAAACACCTATCACATAGTAAAAAGTTGTGTTCCGGTTCAGGAAATCGATAACCAATATTCTTAAGAGATGTACACGTCATAAGAGTATACAAATACTGAACTAAATTATAGTTCTTATTCTGTGCTGTTGCATTAGAGATAATAAATACAGTGTTTAAACTATGTTTGGCAAGATGTTATTTATGTAGTGATTTATAAAAGATATGACTTCGTTTGGTAATTTTCGAGCTATGGTTTCGTCATATAAATAAAAGTGGGCGATTCCTGGTTTTGCTAAGTGGATACAAAAATTGTCCCAAAGTTGTCGTTGTCGCTCGACCTACTGGAACTTTAGGTAATGGCATATTCTGCTTATAATCAAAAGTTAATACCTTGCACTCGTCATTACAAGTAGCAAGTTTACTCTTGTCTTTCAAATCAACCATAAAAGTGTCGACTTTGGCTTGGTGAAGACTCTTTTCTACCTGTAGCTCTTTAGTTTCATCGCTATCCATTGTCTTATCTTGTAATTTATTATTCAGCATGTCGCAAATCTTGCATGTATCTGAGCGAGGTGATCCAAAGCAGTATTTAAATTTTGTTTAGAGTATCTGTAGTATAAATCACATGATACTATTGGCCTAGCAGATGATTCAAGACCGGACTCATTCTGCTTCAAATATAAATCGTACATCCTTTTAAAATTCAACCCTGGATTCAGACAATAACGAGAGCTTTTATTTCTACTGTAGTGTGGAAAACTTCTAATGTGAGAATCAACTTTGGAAATCCACTCACTTAAAAAACGATTTGGTCTGTTTAATTTTTTCTACGCTCAGACTTAGCAGGTATAGTTACAGTAGGATCACGATACTCTTTAGCAATATTGTCTACACGCTTTTTGGATATTCCATGGATTGATGCAAATCCTAAATCCGTACCAGTTTTTGATTTTTCTCTTTGAACATTCGCAGTTTTAATTAGAAGTATATTTGTTTTGAACATATTTTTCTTCCTATTATTAAAATTTTCCAATACAAATTTCTTGCTTCTTCATTAATTTAAACACAACACATAAACTTTGTGCAACAACAATCCGGTTCAGATTTTCTTTCTGCTATTGCCTGCAAACAGTGTTTTTATAGTTTAAAAGTAGTAGCAATTGACTTATTTATAACATTCCGTTACCATTCTGAAAAGTTCGAAGATGTTTTTGAGGTTATGCCATTCGACGAGCAGTATGGAATATTTATATTAGATTCATCCGAAATATGCATACCTTGATCGTTGTCCTAATGAGTTTTGTTTTGAAATGTTGACAAATCAAGATAGTTTCCATCATCACTTGAACATGATTGTCTTATATTTACAGTCTTTTGATTGCGACATAAGTTCTTGTCACGAACGACTCATCAATCATTTCAGTTATTGCAAAAAGGAGGCAGCTCCGGACCTACTGCCTTCTTGCACCAAACGGAATAGGGTGGCAGATCCAAATTTTGTTATAGCACGTTTGTTTTTCATCGGATCTGCCTCGTTCATGCATCAAACGATAGCCCAAATTTTTGTTCAAATTATAAGTGAAACAAAGCAACGGCTAAAATTTGAGTCTGCCCCCTTTTTGCTGCAAGGTTCTTAATTACATCTATTTTTTTTTATGTTAAGTGAAAATTTAAATTGGAGAGCTAATAATAGTAAATAACATTTTCTCGAAAAGCAATTTTGACTCGTTTAGAATTTTAAAATTCTTAATTACATAATGCATTTTTAAATTCTCGATTGAATGTTACTAATAATTCCATGAATATTCAATTAATCAGTAATGTTAAAAATTCTCTGCTTCGTATTTTATTGTGTGGTAAGTTGGTCTATGGGTTTACGCTGCATATGTAGCGCCTTTTCTCAATGACTGTTATATAGAATGCCATAGGCGGAAAATGGTCGGCCAAACTGGTTATCGCAGGGCACCCAATTCTCATTTATGACAGATGACTGATATCAGATGACAGAAGACTGATGACAACGTCAGATACTGACAAATAAAAATTGACATGTAACAGATGTCAAGTAAGAGATGACGGATGATAGACTGCATTGACCTGTAGACGAACTAAACAAGTAGCCAACATGGTGAAAGAAGAAGAACGTCTGTCCCAGAGGGGTGGCTATTCGGCAAAGTCTATTCTCCATGCTATAAGCGGCTGAGAAACAACCAGCAAAGGCAGTGGATAACCATGCTGGTGATTTTTTACCCCAGGATATTACTATGATGAGGAATCTAGTATCGGGTAAGAGGTGCAACGTAGTGAAACCAAAATAAAACTAGAAATATGGAACGTGAAGAATTTTTAGAGCTGGTAAACTCGAATACTTAGTATTAAAACCAACAAGGCTTAAAGTAAACAGTATGGGCATCAGTGAAATGAGGTGGCCAAGGTGTATACTTTGCAAGCAGGATAAAGGCAGCAAGGGATGATAGACATCACAGAAATGGTGTTGTTCTTTTTGAAATAAAAGAATACTTAATATGTATGTAATTTTGTACTGATATCGGATAGACTCATGCTCCTCTATCTATATAAATATTATTCAAACTATCCCACCCTCCAACCTGTAAAATATAAAAGTTTCTACTGATTTTTTATTGGATTAATAATAGTGATGCATGATTTTTTAAAAACTAAATCAACATTGATCAATTTAGATATTATTAGAACTTTGTGTACAGGTTACAAATTAGAGATTGTGCTAGAAGTCCCCCACCCACCCTACATATTTATAGTAAATTTAACTAAACATGGTCCAGAGTTTATAAATTATACTCAAATTTTTGATGGATGTTTTTTTCACCTGAAACGAGTGTTCGTAACTTATGTAGAAAAATATATGTAACTTGTAAAACATACGAGGGGGTTGCGTAAAATAAGGTTCCCTATGCCGATGAGAAATAATGCGACGTGCTGGGAGAAATGCAAAACACTGTCTTACATTGCCAAATCTACCTTTCTCTATTTCCACCTCTCCCGTCACGCTACATTGTTCAATGCCGCCCTAGCAGCCTTAGAAGATTGAGCTCCCTATCGTTGTTACCGCCAGATGCAAAATTCACGGGGAAAATTGCATATCTGTTAAACATGTTAGCTAATGGTGCATATAATTCAGTAGAAAGAATATTGCTTAAAGCTCGGAGGATCACCATTAACGAACTTGCTTTCCATATTTCTGAGACTTCAAACACTACAATTCATAAGATATTAACCGAAAAATTAGGCTATCACAAAGTGTGTGCACGGTGGGTACCGCGAATGCTCACAGAAAACCACAAAGTATCGAGTGTTCCCGGCAGTTTTTGCAACAATGTAAATTCTTGGATTGTGTATCATTTTACCCCCGAAACCAAGCAGTAATCACGTGAATGGCGTCACTAAACTTCGCCGAAACCGAATAAACACAGTCTGCTGGGAAAGTCTTGGCAACCGTCTTTTTGGAAAGGAAGTGCCTCCTTTTGATCGACTTTTTACCTCATGGAACAACAGTAAACTCCGACAGATTTTGAGACATATTAAGAAAACTGAACAGTGCGATCCAGAATCGCCGGAGAGGAAGATTGTCCAGTGTTGTTAGACTTCTCCATGATAACGCTCGACCTCATGTCTCACATCAAACTCAAGAACTGCTGAGAGATTTTGGTTGGACTGTTGGGGCCCCCCTACAGTCCCGACCTAGCTCCAAGTGATTATCACTTATTCCCAAAATTAAAGGAACACTTGGGTGGTTTACGCTTCAATACCGATGATAAAGTAAAGGATGTTGTTTCTCGTTTCCTCAAAGGATTCAGAATTCAATAGCGTAGGGATAGAAAAACTGGAGCATCGTCTGCAAAAGAACAGAAACAGCGATTATGTAGATAAATAGCATTAGCTTTAAAATGATGTATAACACTAAGAACAAAAATATAGCCGTCTATTATTAAAAATCATGGGGACCTTATTTTACGATACCCGTAATAAGAAGTTTTTAATGATTCTTTAGTGGATTAAAAATTGTGATTCGTGATTTGTTTCAACTAAACCATCAACGTAGTTCAATTTAAATTTTAAATTTTTAAATAGTGTTCAATTATTCTCGTTTATCAAGTTTTTTCGTCATTATTCAAATACTCGATAATTGTTTTGAAAACTTCAAAAAAAAGTCATTTTTAGTAGAGATTCATTTACGAGTATTTTATCACTTTTGTCAATTTCCAAATGTTTTCATTTGTTAAATTTTAACAGAATTTTAAAAAATTTTAACAATTTTAATTATTAACTGTTTTTTTTAAATAATTTTCAATTTTTCGAAAATATTTAAGCAGTTTTAATTTTTTTAGACTATTTTTAATTAAATGTTTAATTGAGGGGGGTTTATTTGTGGTACATCTGGAATAAAACAAAGTCATCGTGTCTCCTTCATTATTTTCAACTATCTTCATTTTTTTACGTTAGTCAAGCTTTTATTGATTGTTATTTTATATTTAATTCTAGAAATTTCAATTGTTTTTCTTTTGAGACATTCAATTGTTTTTCAATTTCAACTATATTTCCATTACTTTAGATATTAAAGTAATCGTTACTGTAAACTATAATACACCGAATATCAATTTAATGTAGCCTTAAAACTTGATCATTACTTGATCTAGCGTACTGTTGACCTACCCCAATGTACAATGCATTGGCCTAACGTACGCCCTACCCGACAAAATAAAGTATACATTGAGGTAGGTCAGGAGTACGATACTATGAGGTCAGGAGTACGCTGTTTATTGATGCAGGTCAATTAATATATAATTTAATTCTAAGGTTAATTAAACACTTTGTTTTGTTTCACTATTTTAGTGGAAAGTTCTTCAGACCGATCACTACTTGAAAATAACGGTTAGTATTTTTAGCTTACATTTAACACAAACGGTTATCTAAATGGAACATTTAGTCGTATGGTAATAATCCGTGGATTTGACATCCGAGAATTTTTCATATCTACTCTATTAATAATTTTATGGTTGAATTCAATCAACATACAAAGCCCATTAACCTATTTACTTTTTAAACAAGATTTTTCATCTGATCATACATAGATCGCTTTTAACGCATATGAAAGCCAATAGATTTTTGCTAAAATGCCTTCTTCTAAACTCTCACGCAAAATTTAATAACACCCCTAAGATCAGATAGTTTCTTACCGGTATTTTCAAAACTGATCTTCTTTGGGTAGCAACTAGCTCATTCCAAATTTAATGCTCAAAAGAATGGAATGAGAATACCAATCAGTCTTTACATATGTAGCATTGATTTCATTTCTCCACTCTCGTGTGGAGCTTAATAATGTTCTTAATAATCAAAGACCTATATACTTTTCAAATTCGTGTTAATCTAGATTAATATAGATAATTTCAAACATTCTTCTATTTTAGACTTTAAGGCTCATATGGCCTTCTAAATATAAGTCACAGATTTATATAAGTATTTGACTTTGATTTTATGCTCATTGATGCTATAAGAATAGTGTTAGAAATGTTTCCTATCAAAAACAGTCGAGACTTTAATAAAAGTCATAGAGCATCAGAAACCGGTATGATTCTTCTTATTATGCGCACACGGCAGAAAAAATACGACCAGGAAATAGAAGTGTTCTACAAGGAACTAGACAACTTAGTAGAAAAATAAAGGGAAATGAGATTACATTCATAATGGGCAACTTCAACGTCAAGTTAGGCCAGAGAAAACATGAAGATCTAATAGGTGTATGTGTTCTGGGACTGAGAATCGAGAGAGGGGTTAGATTATATCAATTCTGCCAAGACTACGACATAATTGCCACTAATACCTTAAACAAACCACCAAAGCGCCGCTTATATATTTGGATCATACCAGAGAACCCCATCAGGAACCAAATTGATTTCAAATTAACAAACAAGCGCTTCAGAAATTCAACGCAAAAGGTCACTACATACATATCTCGTTCGAAAATATTCTTCTTCTAGTTACCAAAAAATTACAATTAAAAATCATTAAGGTTTAGACATCTAGGGAAAACACAATGTCAGGAATAATTCAGCTACTACAAGATACACATATCAAGGAAAATTTAGCTGTATCATTAAATAAGCACATAATCCAACAGATCAAGATGCAGAATTACTATGGAGGAGACTCAAATGCAAAATAACTGAAGTACTAAGTGAACATACTAGATTAGAGGTAAAGCCAAGATAAGCAAAGAACTAGATGACAGATAACATTCTGGATCTCATGGAGTAAGCAAGGCTTTGTAAAAACGTGCCGGGAATGCATAAGGAATTACAAAAACTGTACTGCAAAAAATCACATTTTGGGCACAATATGTTCAACATGTACAAAAAACAAAAAACTAAAAGAAATAGTAAGCCTACATAGGAAGAAAGTGCACCCCCGTAATGATAGATAACTCAGATGCACCGATAATAGATGGAAATTTTTTCATAAAAACTTGAGAGAAGTACATCACAGATCTGTTCCAAGACGATAGAGGAGTGGAAACGGTAAAATATCAAAACTACGAAGAAGGACCGGACGATAAACTGGTCGAAGTATGGAATCTGATAGATGATGACAACATTCAAATGCCTGTAAAACCCAACAGAATATAGACACCGGTGCGATTCCAGAAGGTTGGTTACAATCGGTATTCATTTCGCTCCCTAATAAACAATAAGTGAAAAAATAGAACGACCATAAGCCAATAAGCCTAGTGAGCCATTTTTAAAAACTATTCTTGCGAATTGTACATATTAGAATCTTATTCATGTTTTATAAGAAATTAAGTAATAATTATAGATTTAACATTATTTTTTCAGATTTTTATTGAATTTAAATTCCCAGTAAAAATTAATATTATTATAAATTAATTTTGTGAAAAAAATTCTGTAGCAAATGTAATTATAATATTTATAATTGTTGGTTTATAAAAAAAAATAAAGCAATTATATTTGTATCAATGCCATCTACTTTACCTTTGACCTTCAATAACTCTTTGTTTTATTTATTAAAAGTGGGATTTTAGTTTACGCCGTTCGCCTTCAATTAGAGCTTTTTTTTAAATTTATTGTTATATAAATAAAGCATCTTGCAGAGTTTACACGCTGAGACAAATTCCATTATCGACGGGGACGAAATTGAATAAAAAAACGCAATAATCAACAAATACTTTCACATTATCTTTTAGAGACATAACAAAAATCCCAAACAGTGTCGAAACTTTTTTGCCATTTACGTCTAGACAGCGAATTTTCAACTTAAGATATTACGCCCGAAAACCGTAAATCACGTTAAATAAACTGAAGCGTGCATTAATTACGAGCTACTAGATAAGCGCGGCCATTAAATTACAAATTAATATTTAAAGTGCCGTATTTAGCATGCAAGTATTTAAATAATGAAGAATTATTAGAAAGAAAAGAAATTATTGGCTGATTTAATAATCACATTAATTTACCTGAGTAAATTGTGCTTAAATTTAATTGTAGAATTTTTCAGGGGAGTATGTCTTATCAATGGCATGGCAATGTTAGATAATTCTTGTATTAATAAAATACTGACACAGTTTCAAAAACGTTTTTATTATTCTAGAATATGATATAGAGTTTCAAAAACTAACAATTTCATCAATCTAGTAATTACTGTATTGTAATTTACTATATAAAATTTATTAAAATACATAATTATTTTTTACAGTTATCTCTTTAAAATTATAATTTCAACAAATTTTATAATTTAGCTTTTTTAGATTAAAAAATTTGAATAATATTTAGTTACAATTATTTCACCACAGAACTGCCTTTTCCATTATCTGTAGTATTAATTTTATCTTAAAAATCGAAAGAAAATAATTATAAAAATATGAATATGTAACAAATATAAGGAATCAATCAAATAATTTTATTACTCTTATATTAAATTAAATAATAACATATACTTTGTTTGTATTTAATAACCCAATTATATTTGAAATGTTTGAAAATAGTATATATTAATACGAAACTTGTATTCTCCCCCGCTCTTTTATGGGATGCATTTCCTTTGAGACGCATTCGCATTCATTAAATAAATAAATAATTGTCATTTTCAAAGGATACCCGTCCGCTTACTCTGGCGATATGAAAGGAGGAATCAATAAAGGAAAGGATCCCGCTTTTGTTGTTTCACGTACAATTGGAGTCTGTTTTTTAATTTGCTCCATAGTACGCGGCGTCCTATATATATATATTTTGTGCAACAATAAAAACACAATGAAGCGTCTTAAAAGTCGGGAATATCCCGTCTCGAATGAAAAACATAAATCGTATCTGCTACATCCCGTCTCACTTTCATATCTCACGCAAAAAGCAATCTGTATACTGACAGGAAAAAATATGCCCGACGTAGAATTTAACTGGGGATTATTAATATATTCAATGTAATTGATAACTGATTTCGCTACCGAATCAAATAAAAAAAGGCATTTACAAAAGAAATGTTTTCTTTTTAATGATTTGTAAGGAAAATCTTACATAACATTGCAAATTATTAATAACATAATAAAAAAATTATAATACAAATCTAAAGCAATTAACTTAGTTAATTGATATGAACACTAAACTAGCATGCTTACTTTGTTTTACCACTAAAATTCCTTTGATTTATTATTTATTATTAATTTGCTTTATAACCTCTTCCGATGTTTTTCGATTTCCAGTCTCCATCCTTCTCTGTCCATCCAAAGATCCCCTTCTATTTCTCTCCCTGTCTCTCAGATTTTTATCGACACCCTCTCTTCAGCTCTTCCTGGGTCTTCCTCTTCTCCTCCTTCCATGTGCTGTCCAAACCATCTTAGCTGATTTGCTCTGATGTCCTCAATTGTGGTGTGGGTTACTTCCATGATTTCACATATATTGTCATTGGTTATTCTCTCCATTCAGGACCTCCCGGTTGCCCTTCTCCAAAAATCAATTTCCATAGCTTTTAGGGCTCTTTATGTTTTATCTTTAAGCTTCCATACTTCACTGTTGTTTCTTTTTGTTCGATATGCCATTTTCCCATAATATTCCATTCAACATACCTATTGCTCTTCTAAATTGTATATTTCTGTATCTTATGTTGTCATCTTGTGTTCCGTTGCTGGTTATCAGTGCTCCTAAGTATTTATATTTGTTGGTTTTCTTTTTGTTTTTCCATCTTCTAGGATGAGGTCTTGCTGTTGTCCTCCCATACACATATACGCTGATTTCTTTATCTTTACTTCCATTCCCCATTTGCTGTATTCTTCTGTGAGTTTTCTGGTCATATATCCGATATCATGTAGATCTTGCACTATCACTATTTGATCGTTTGCGAAGCATACTGTATAGACGATATTATCGTTTAGGGGTATACCCATGTTTTAGCATTTTCTTTTCCACCGTTTTAGCGCTTGTTCTAAGTATATTTTAAACAGGGTCGTATATAGACAGAATCCCTGTTTAAGCCCTTTAATTATATCAATTTTAATATATTATTAAAACCTTTTGATAGTTTTTACCCTATTTTAATTTTCGCTGATGCATGTTGGTATAATCTTCATATCACATTTATTTTGTTTGCATTTATGTTAGTTCCTTCTAGTGCTTCCCATAGTTTTTTTTTCTTTGTGGTACACTGTCATATGCTTTTTTCAGATCTATAAACATCAGGTTGGTTTCCTGGTTGTACGCATTTTTCTTTTCTATTATTTTAGTGATTCCTACCCGGAATCCTGCCTGCTTATCCGCTTTCGTTGTCATTGTATTCTGCTTCGAGTTTTTTCCAGAATATAGTGTGCTCGTTACTGCTATACCTCTGTAATTGTAGCAGTTTGTGTATAGTAGATAAAAGGGCGATGTTCTATTCTTCCGGCGTTGGATTTCCATTCAAGCAGTTTTGATTTAGTACCGTTAGTTCTTGGTATAGTTTTGTTGTTCCCCATTTAATGAGCTATGCTGGGATGTCTCCAGCTTTACGTCCGCTACAGTTATTCTGAATGCTATTATGTTTATGTTTCTTTCTCCCTCTGTGTTCTCTTGGAAGGGTAGCCTATTCTGTTAGTAACTGTTTAAAGAAGTCCTCCCATTTTTTTATTGTAATGGGTAGAGAGCGGATTTCTAGCATTATGCTTATCCATAATATTAATAGCATCGAAAAAATTTCTTAATATCTATACGAATCTTGAAGATTGTGATTACTTAGCGCTATGTTTTTTTTGATTTTTTGCTTATTTTGACTTATTGTGCTTATTTTGACTTTGTATGCTTATTTTCATGCTTTTTTTAGATTCTTATTTGGATCATTTTCTTAAATATTTAAAAAACATTTAATAAAAATTTCACGCTGATATTAAATTAATGTGCTAATATAGAGAATTTTCGTAAACATTTGTATCCCATCATTTAGAGATTATATTTGTATTACATATTTTCTTCGTGTCTTTTGACAACATAATTGTTTAAAATCTTCATAATATGATACAATAATTATAATGAATTTTATTATTAATAGACAATACCAAGTTACAAAATTTTACTAATAATGCATTTTGTGCACTGTACAAGTTTAGCACATGGATAGAAACGAATTTCTGAAAGTATAAGAATGAAATTTCCATTTGTAGATTTAATTAAATATATTCTTCTGTGAGTGCAATTATTCAAGAAGTCATTACCTGATATCTCACTGCCCCATAAACCAGTGCTAACAAAATGGGGAACTTGGCTATATGCTACGATGTACTATGCGAACAATTTTGAAGAATTGAATAAGGTTATATACAACTTTCCCGAAACGAGAAGCAAATCTTCAAAACAATTTAGTTACATAAAATCGCGTTTAAATTTTGTGAGCAACACAATTAAATCTTTATAAAAGCAGATTCATTTTAGAAAATACTTGGACGCATTGGTCAAGAAATCAAAATAATATCGAAAGAATTTACCAACACCAACATTTCCCTTCCGAATGGAAACTTGGAATAATCATCTGCATCCCAAAACGTGACCATCGTCCATCTCTAATATCCAGCTACCATCCCATTACTTTACTTCCCGTCCTAGGAAAACTCTACGAATCACTCCTTAAGAACAAAATACTATCCCACATCCAAGACCGTATCCCGAATTACCAATTTGGTTTCCTTCCAAAACGTTCCACTACCCTTCCTCTTACCATCCTTACCTCAAACATCGAAACAACTCACCTTGAAGGAAAGTCATCAGCCATCCTACTACTAGACATCCAAAAAGCTTTTGATTCTGTCTGGCATCAAGGTCTGTTGTATAAATGTTACCTTCTCAAAATTCCTTCCCACATTATTTCCATTATTAAACAATTCCTTTCAAACAGATCCCTCAAGGTCAAAATCAACAACTCCTACTCCCCCCCCTTTCACTCCTATACAAGGGCTACCTCAAGGATCCCCTCTATCTCCCCTACTTTACAACATCCTCTGCTTCGACATCTACAACCCTGATCCTCTTCACTTTAATCCTTCTAAATATCTCCTCCAATTTGCAGATGATACAGCCCTAATTTCCCATGCACCCTCCGTACCTAAAGCTCTCGAATCCCTTCAGCAGCTTATTGACACCCTACAACACTGGTTTTGCAAATGGCGAATTAAAATCAATCCCCATAAATCCCAGCTTCTAATTCCCTATCACCGTAACAATAATCCTGCACATAATATTCATATCTCCAACACAACTGTTTCCCCTTCTACATCCATAAAATACCTAGGCATTACCATAGATCGAAAAGTCAAATTCAAACAACATACAGATTTAAACAAAACAAAAATTATAGCTAGAGCTAAAATGTTTAGAAACTTAACATACAAAAATAACGGCATATCTATAAAAACAGCGGTTAAAATCTATAAAATAATGATCTGCCGTCCTCTACTCGACTATGGTAATGTCCTTTTCTCAAACTCCTGCAATCCTACTATCCACAACATCCAAGTTAGCGAGCGATCCTCCCTTAGAATTCTAACCAAAATCCGCCACCCCAGTAATCCTCTACACAATCCCTCTAACCAACTCCTATATGACTCTACATCTGTTATACCCATAAAGGAACGCCTTCTATACTTAAGCGAAAAATTCTCCAAAAATCCCTTCAACTATCACATCCTTACCCTCTACTGCTTGCGCAGAAATCCTAACCTGATCCCAAAATTCAAAACCCCTCCATTCACTACTTTCGAATTCATCTCATCACATTATCCATCATCATCATCATCATCATCATCATCAGAGACAGACTGACGTTACAAATCGACAAGGACAAATCAGGGCTGAAAGACCGCCAGTCGATAGCCACTTAACAAACTAACCTCCCATCACTCATATCATCATAAATGTATTATATTTGTCTTATCTGTATTTTTGTTTGTTAATAAAGATGTTGTATATATATATCGAAAGAAGTATTCGGTGAAAAATTTTTTAATTGAATAAATTAAACTTGATTTTGAATGGCAATTTTCAAATGGATCCAGCTATAACTTAAAATAAAGAGAAGCTTTTCCACTTTCAAAAATTTATTAAGCATCAGAAGTAATAATTTTTACAATTAAACCCCTAGAACAACATTTAATGATCTACTGTTTTCATAAATAGATTTTAGTTATTTTGAAATGTATACAAAATTACAATTTAATTTTTAAATACTTACATGATATTATATATTGCGTAAAGAAAGTATGTTTATTTTAGTTTTAAGCAGAATTTCTATGTAAAATATGTTGATAAACGTGTAACATATTAAGAAAATATAGTTTTCTTTAGTGCTTTTTTCGTGTTTTTATGCTTTTTTCCTGTTTTTATGCTTTTTTAATGCCTTTTTAAGTGCTTTTTTTCACATTTTTTAAGCTTTTTTATCCGCTCTCTACTTATTAATTATAAATTAATTTGTTTAAATATACCCATATTTACTATTCAAAACTGATTTGTTTTATAGATCTAATGAAATATATAAGAAAAAAATTATACATTAAAATTATACAACTTTTAAATTTGAGGAATACATCAATATTAATATTATACAACATTTTTGATTTTACAAACCTAAAAAAACTAGTACAATAACGTAATTTATTAAATTTCTCCAAAAGTTAGTCTAATTTGAAATACAATAATGATTTCTGAGTATTTAATATTTTATACTATACTTATCACTTAAGTACAGTATGTATATCTATATTTGTGTGATTACTTATTGTTGTTTTCGAAATTTACGTTACAGTTATTATTAACTTTTCTTTCCGTACAAAGGAATTGGTAAGCATAAAAATTGAAGTTATTTTTTTATGCGTGTTCAGAGTGTGACCCGTGCAAGTGTATAGGCCCTTATACGATGATGTAGCAGATAAAACAGCGCCTGATGTTACCCTTATATGAAATTGAATTGAATGTTACCATTAGGGGAGGACGACCCTACACCTGAAATTGAAAACCATATCCTCGAATATGTCCGGTGTATAATACGGCTGGTTTTAAACAAAAAAAAAGAGTCTCCAGGAGTTCATCCCTTGTTTTCCTGAATTATGCGATGGAAACATCTGGCCCGTATTTGTTTTTCTGCATTGCGGGCGTATGTTTTCGCGTTCGTTTCAGGTAAAATTTTGTTAATTTCGCGCTACGCACGTATCGCCATATTTATAAGGAATTATAAGGTGAAACAAAGGGCAGTCCGATGGGGGCAATTGGCCTCAACTGTAATTAAGCAGGGTAATTAAAGGGTACGATTATGTGTGTATTTAACGCAGGGTAAATAGGATGTGTTCTCTTAGTTTGAGGTCACATGTTCGCATCAAATTAGGTTGTTGGGTCAGCGAAAAAAATTACTGACAATATTAATTAACCCCTTTTTAAGTTATAAAAAACATTTTAGTATGTTTTATATTACTTTTTAGTATATCCTAATTAAGTTTTAAAAAACAGAAATAAATTTAGTAATTATAGTTGTTGCTAAGCCATATTGTGCTTGGCATGGAGATTTTTAAAATTTTGATGCTTACTATTGTAACTTTATATAAGATGAAATAATATCTTTTGATAATTAAATATATTGAATTATTTTAGGTACAATCTGAAATTTTTAGCTCAAACAACAATGTCTGATAAGGTCAGTGCCTACCATTTATTATGGTCTATCTTATAGCTCTGTTTATGCTGCATTACTTGAGTGCCTTAATTGATTTTAATAACTGTAACTTCAATTAATTTCAATTTGAAAGATAAACTTTTTATAGGTACGTATGCCTGTTTTTAAGAATAGTCTATTAAAGGTATTTAGAATTAAAACAACCTTTGTTTAATGATTTATGTATAAAATACAAAATTTGTTTATAATAACGATACAATGTTCACTTCGAAGACGTCCAGATTAGGTGATTAGAAATAAAAGTTTTGCATGATTGTGGATTTAACGAGTTTGAATGACACGAAATTTATTGTTTCTACAGCATATGTAACCTGTGGGCTCCACGTGAATAACCATGAGCCACAAAGCGCGTATATATGTACATTCTGTGTCTGCAATTGTGCATGTGACGTTGATGGCTGAGGCTTTCTGAATATTACATCCGGTGTACCGCCATCCCTGTGCTTTTGGCCCTCGTGATTGCGGCGGTCTCTCCAACTCTCCATCCATTCCGCATAAATGCTTTATTAATTTACAAATAAATTCTTGATTTATGTCGCCCAGAATCTCCGCGTATTGTAAATGCATGATTTATAGCCACCCAGGTAAATACAATATTTAAATTTAACCCATAAATTATAAAACTGTCCACTCCTCCCCGGCACGAATTAATGCATTTCTTTGTCGTATTCTTTCCTAACCCGCTCCTGGAAATTAATTGCGAAAACAATTACACACAAAGCGGTTATTTTACGATATAAATTGCGCCCGTTATCAACACGAGATGAAAGCGAAATTAAGAGATATGAACATTCTAGGGGCACCGTGGCGTTAAATTGAATATTCTTTATAATTGTTAGTCATAATGGGTGGAATATTCTTTTCATTTATGGAAGTTAATGAGAAAATATATTAAAAGCAAGTAAAGAACGCGACGCACTGGAGGAGCTGCCACGGGGAGACAAATCATGTAATTGGTTGCTTGACAGATTGCTTTGTTTCGGTTAAGTAATGAAATGAATTGTAAAATAGCAAGGGGGCGTGTTGTAGGGGTGGAAGACGCATTTCACTGAAAAACTAATATACGGATCGAATCTGGATGAATATTTCACGAAGTACAATGCGTTTGGTTTTATTACGGCTATTACTGCAATATCATAAATGATTATGGTCTCTGACACGTATTTTTTATTTCAATTATATCACGCACATGTATGTCATGCATTACGATATAAATGATCAATTATTAACTTTATGAGTGATGAAAAACCAATATTTTATTTGCAAATTTCATAACGGTGACGGCATTCACTAGAAATGGAAGTTAATTTTATTATCTATCCCAGAGAGAAATCAAGGTATCAATTGCATCTTCGAGAAAATTGTTCTATATGTCAAGTTTGACAGCTCGTATATTGTTGGCTCTTTGTTCACTCTCATCGATTAGTGTAAGAAGTGATTTGTTTGTTAATTATAAAGCGAGATAATATGTATTACTACGGTAAGCAGGTAGTAGGAAATTAATAATGTTAATATACATTAAAGCAAAATAAATTAAATTTTCTTACGAAATAAACAATGTGGACTTTTTCTTTCATTTTTTTTAAATCGGTAGTTGTAGCTACATCCTCGTCCATCCTTTCGAAAATACTTAAATGTGCAAAATCTATTTTCATATCGATTGACCTGATATAGCAGTGGCAGCTTCTAACGAGTTTTTAATGGAATTGGACATTTTGGACATTTTTGACCGAAAATAACCTTAAAGTTTTGAGAAAAGACCCGACTCCAACTTTCCAAAAACAAATTACGCAAGCAATAAAACAATAAAGGGGCATATTAGAACAGGATAAATGGATGGAGGGCCCAGATTCTATATGGAATGCCGAAAATTCATGAAGAAGAAGTACATATTCGACCAGTGGTGCCCTATTGTCAAGCTTCATCATACAAACTGTGTTCATATATAAAGGATAAACTTCTACAACTGATACCTTGCAAATCAGATTATTCCATTAAAAACTCGTTAGAATTCGTAAATACTACTAAACTACTCGAATTCAGCAAAAAGGTCGTCTTAGTTTCATTTGACATCAAAAGTTTATTTACTGCAACACCACTCCAGGACCTAAAAGATATAATTAAACAATCACTTTCAAAAAATTATCATCAAGAAACAGATATCTTTAATATCGTTGAGACTTGCCTAAATCAAAGTTTTTTTTCGGGACAGGGTGCCCCAACCTCTCCGTTATTTGCGGAAATTTTTATGAAATCATTTGAAGAAAATCTATTAAACAAGAACAATACCTGGACGAAGAATTATCCATTGGTGTCGCTACGTAGAGGATGTGTTTTGTATATGGGGAGGCTCAAAACGGCAATGAATAATTTAAACAATAACATACAATTTACCATGGAGAAAGAGGAAAATGGTAAAATTAACTTACTGCATCTCACGATTAGTAAGAAAAACAAAAGACTACAATACACGATATACAAGAAACCGACCACAGCAGATAAAGAAGAAATTAAAAAGAAACCTACTATACAGCTCAGACAGTATAGAAGACCATATATTTGCAGCAATACCTTTCCTTAACAATACGAGTACCAAAATTAAAACAAAAACATTTAAGACAACATTATATAAAAACAGTGATAGTTAATAAAGTTAATCTTGGCCAAAAAATAATAAATAACAAAACAGAATCAAAAAATGTGCTCAAAAGATCAGGAGTATATAGAACAAATTGTGAAGGAATATATAGGACAAACGGGTAGAAATTTTGAAACTAGATTACAAGAGCATAAAAAATCAATTTTAAATCAAACAGAAAACACAGGATTAGCGGACCATTCTAAGAATACAGGACACCGCATGGGAGAAATTAAACCGATCCATATTTTCCGAAAAGGTCGCAAGATGAACCTATTAGAAGGATTAGAGATTAAGAGGGCAACTTGTAAAGGATATTACGTATTAAACAACTAGCATGAAATAATTAAAACCGAAAACATCATTCATGCAGTTATTTCCACGAACTAACCAATATCTATTGTGTATATATATATATATACAGGGTGGGCCACGAATAACGACCATTAAAAGTTTACGGGGTTCCTGCAAGATGAAAAATCTGAAAAAATTCAACATTGTACGGTTGATTGCGATCTCCTCATGGAAAATATTTTTGACTTTCTATCACTTCCGGTTGTACCGGAAATGGCTACCAACTTTGTTATTTTAAATGGAACATACTGTATATTATTTTATTTTCAAATTCCTTGTTCGATTGCCTACATCTCCATATGGGTTTATGTCAACTTAACTTTTACAGTTTTTGATTTAAAAATTTATTTGTCAAATATTGACCTCAAATAGGCGTTTAGAAAAATGCCTATAACTTCTAATAGGTACAAGATAGACACACGTGCGGCATCTTGTTTTGTACCTAATCGATTCCTCTACAACTGAAAAAAATTGACATGTGTCAATTTTGACAGTTGGTATTTCGAAAATATCAATATTTCAGCGCCCACTTAAAAACATCATATTTCAATTTTTTCAAATGAAATGACCAATATTTTATCCTATAGGGTGATTCGCAAGACAATTTGCTACAAAAAAGTATTATACATCACTATATCTAGAGCCAGTAGTTTTTAAGTTATTTCGAAATTTATTTCCTCTCACATTTCAATAATTCCTCTTATATTCACACAGGCACTATAGTAGGCTTCTGTGAATATTTATTGAATCGAATTAGGAAAAATTCGTCCGAATATTATTAAAACGAATAGTTATCCCTAGTTACAACTTACAAATAAAACTGAAACAAGAGGACTGGAATAAAATAATTTTTAAATAAGTAATTAAATGCAGGAACTGAAAAAAGTTGTCAGAAAAAAAAAATAACAATTGTTCAAAATGATAACCATTAACATGTTAACACAGTGCAGCACGTGTTGCGTCACCCTCTTATGTTGCTCCGCCTAATATTTTCTGAATTAAGATTCCGCGAATGCAACTCGTACCCTTTCTTCCAATTCTTCTCAAGTATTGTCGGCATTTGCATAAACTTTATTTTTTATACGACCTCAAAGATATATGTGGATTTTCAATTGACACACATGAGAGAAACTTGATTCGTTCGTCCAAATTATATTAATTTTAAGCAACAACAACTCACAAAAATCAATCCTGTTCTCTGCATCTTGAGAAAATAATTTATATTTATAATTATGCATCCGATACATTTTCTAAATTCTTTGGAGTGGGGTTCTGCTTACTCTCAAATCCTCCTAGCAACCTGATGCCCGTTGATTTGCTTGAAAATAAGTGAAAACATTTACTTGAATTTCCTCAATCTCGGTTATTAGCTTTGGTTGATTTTTTTCTGCATTTTGTCTTCGAAACTTTTTTCTATCCATCGGCGGTAAGTGTGGATAAGTTTCGTTGAAAGTTTTGCAAGTTCTCTCAACAATTCTGTTGCACTGGCTATATATGACAAATAAATTCATAATTTCTTTATTGGTATAGGTATTCATTTTATTATTACTCGAAAGGAGCGTACACAAATATTGATACGTTGGATTCAACAAATATTGACAGAATCCTACTATAGTGCCCGTGTAAATAGGAAACGGGAAACAGGAATCGTTCAAATAAAAATTTTGAGAGGAAACTAATTTCGAAATAACTCAAAAACTACTGGCTCTAGATATAGGGATGTATAATACTTTTTTGTAGCAAAAGGTCTTGCGAATAACACTATGAGATAAAATATTGGTCATTCCATTTGAAAAAATTGAAATATGATGTTTTTAAGTAGGCGCTGAAATATTGATAGTTTTGAAATACCAACTGTCAAAATTGACACATGTCAATTTTTTTCCTTTGAAGAGGAATCCATTATGTATAATACAAGATGCCGCTCGTGTATCTATCTTGTACCTACTAAAAGTTATAGGCATTTTTCTAAACGCCTATTTGAGGTCAATATTTGACAAATAAATTTTTAAATCAAAAACTGTAAAAGTTAAGTTGACATAAACCCATATGGAGATGTAGGCAATCGAACAAGTAATATGAAAATAAAATAATATACAGTATGTTCCATTTAAAAT
Source organism: Ontholestes murinus (assembly GCA_963969525.1). Classification (NCBI taxonomy): domain Eukaryota; kingdom Metazoa; phylum Arthropoda; class Insecta; order Coleoptera; family Staphylinidae; genus Ontholestes; species Ontholestes murinus. Next base: position 55,081,434 of record OZ018390.1, on the reverse strand, counting down.
AACAAAGTTGGTAACCATTTCCGGTACAACCGGAAGTGATAGAAAGTCAAAAATATTTTCCACGAGGAGATCGCAATCAACCGTAC